>CAJHQQ010002964.1:0-53614 GCA_905132885.1 Moricandia moricandioides
CAAAGTAAAATTGGTCTCCCTCGACCTGTTTTCATCTTAGTCCAGAAATCAAAATCACATATGAATTCCAACTCATCCCAACAAAGAACAAGAACAAAAAAAAACCAACAGAAACGCAAAATCTTCAGTCATATATAAGATAACAAAATAGCTGATACTTTGCAAATAAAAGTAAAAACAACCATAGCTCTTGCCATGCTCTCTCTTTGACATTCTTGATCAAAGAGAGGCAATACTGTGGACATGTTGAGGTGCGATACGGACAAGACAATCACGCTGCTTTAAGAACCCATAAGAGCGTCTAAACTCTTTATTGTCTCCAATGCCTAGGAGCCTAACTCTTCTGAGGTTTGGGTTTGAACATTGTAGTAAAAAATGTAAAAGGGTCCAATCTGAGGTGACAAGGTGGGAGGAGCCATAATGATCTCCCCAGCCTGGTTGGTTCCTGGAAAAGACATTTCGAAGCCCCCAACAGAATCCCACACCGAGGAGGGAAACACGCAATGTTGCTTTGACCATTCATGTTCTCGGGGTCTTGTAATATCCATAAATCAAAACTATTGAAACGATCATAAGGGTATCTCACAATAGAAGCTAGCTTCCCATTGTAATCAATAAATATGGAATACATACCCCATTGAACAAGAGGCTCATGTGCTTGGATAAAACTTAGTTTCTCAGTTCTAAGATCAAAACAAACCATAACTGGATTCTTAAAATGGGTAGAGTTACGAGCACCATAGTAGATGACACCATTGACGCATACTCCCACTGATATGGTTCTATAGGGTCCAGGGGTACCCTCAATGTGTCTCCATTCTTGACATGATCCTCCCAATGTTAACACCTTGTGGTGTAGTAGATGATCAGAACGATGTATGGATTCCACAAACAATGCCTTATGTTGACCTTCAACGGGATCGTATCCCACGAATCTGGTGGACCTGTGTAACTTTATGACCTGCTCCGTGCTAGGGTTACATACCATCAACAGACCATGAACGCCAACGGTGAGAAAGCCATGGAGAGAAGCGAAATCCTGTCTGATGGAACTCAGTCCCACTGGTATTGCCATCTCCAAGTTTGGTACCAAAGAAGAAGAAGAAGAAGACTCCTCAAACGAGAAGAAAAAGGTGAGTTTCGCTTCAACCTCATTGAATATACCGTTAGCCAAAGCTACCATAAACCTCTGCGCTTGCTTTGAGGACATAGAGAAGAAGGAATCGATGAACCCTCTGCTTCGGATGATGGAAGACCAAAACTTTGACACGCATCGTAACTTCATAACAGACTTGGCACCCAATCTACCCACTATAGCCATCTTTATATCAAAAGGGAGCGAATCAAACTTACTCTCGTCCTCGGATTCGGATTCGACTCGTGCTTCTTGCTGGGTCGACCTCGCAGGCAATCTAGTCACTCTAGCAATCTTCAGATCAACTGCGATCGGACCTAACTTACTTCGGCTCCTACACAACCTCCTCTCCTCCTCGTTACCTTCTCGCTCCTTGCGTTTCATGGCCGACAGAAACCCTAAATTCGACTCCGACAATACAATAGATTTGTGGGATTGTTAAGACGGTGGAACTTAAACTCGTGTATGGTAAAAGATTATATTAGACTGTTATTAACATAAATGGAAAAATAATATTTTTAGATATAAACAATAAATCAAAGTGTATTAGGTTTAGGAATATTGTCGTTTTTTTCTCTAGCCGAGTATGGTCCTATGGTCGGATCAGGTTTGTCTTGGTCTAATTTTCCTTATGGTTATTACATCCACATCATTTGGTTTATAATAGGGATATCAAAAATTTATTCTTAAAAAACAAATAATTGCTAAAGCTGTAAATATAAGAAGGTCCTGTTCATGGGCCTAGCCCAATCCACATCTCTAAACTATCACACCCAAATATGATATATATAGAATAAATTAGCTCTATCCTAATAATTTATTAGTCAAAGATGGAAAACAAAATTGACTAGACTGTACAGACCAACTATTTTAAGACTAATCGAGATTTACTAATTTAAGCAAAAAAAACAAAACAATTCTTTTACGAATTTAAGAAAATTTAGGCAAAAATAAATTTAATAATTGTATTTTTTTTCTTTCAAAAAATTACTTCCTTTTTATTCCGGAAAATCACATTTTTTAATATATAATGTCGAATTGTATTTCAACACAATTCATTTCTCTTTTTTTTTTAGAAAAATGAAGCATTGGTAGTAAAGTGCCGAATAATGTTTTTCGTGGCAGAAAATCATGTTTAAAGATGTACTATTTTTATTGTTACTAATCACAAACCGGTACCAAAAGTTATAGTAAAAACGATGCTCTAGGCTTTTTTTGCACCTTCTTCTCCGACTATTTCTTCTTACTGTTTTGCACTATTATGTAACCGCTTTACACTTCTACTTACCGCTAAAAATCTCGTTCCGCTTTTGTTCCCCAATCGGATCCAATAATATAGATGAAAGGCGTGTGTATTGTACGTGACTGCTGAACCATAAGGTTCGGTGCGAGGGTAATTCCTTAATCTCGTGAACCTGTGTAACTTTATGACCTGCTCTGTGCTAGGGTTATATACCATGAACGCCAACTGTGAGAAAGCCATGGAGATAAGCGAAGGCCTCTCTGATGGAACTCAATTCGTTGGCGTTACACCATTAAACAATGGGACAAAGACGAGGTGACGTTCGACTTAGAGATAAAACAAAGTAACGTTCAGTTTTCAGTTGAAAGCGAGGTGACGTTTGAACAACAAGATGTATGAGCTCATAAAGAACGTAGGAGGTGATGACACGTTCAAAATGAGCTAGCTAGGTAGTTTTATATTAATAAAAATATAGTAAGGTACAAGAGTGCCAAGCTTTCCTTTTGGAGATTTGGCTACAAGGTCGGATTTAAAGATTGGAATCTAACAGTTCACTGACTAGGTCAAAATGAATGTTAATTTCGATCTAAATTTTCATTCTCTCACTAGCTATATTCTATTATGTTTAGTTTTCTCGCTCTAGCCAATTGTGTTTCTTATTAATGGTTGGTATTCTATCTATATAAGATGAACTCAAAGGTAGCTCGTGTTAGGTGGAAGCTCTTATTAAAGTTCATCATTCGCTTGCCTTCGTTGCCCGAACTAAGTTGTAAGAATAGCTGTTATGTGGGTCATCATTTATTCTAAAGACGAATTATTCATGGCAAAGGACTGTTGAACGAGGTTGTTGCGATGATCCACCCTAATCTATAGCCCACCGTGGCACCTTTCTCGTGGATGCGAGTATTCGGCGACGTGACCGATCTTGGTCGAAGGACATAAGTCCAGCGGGCTCGGTCGATAGTTTCAGATTGGGCCTGCATTCGCGAGCCGATATTTATTTTGGTTGGACATGTAGGTGGTACCACCACTCACTCCCCCCCCCCCAGTCCAATGAAGTGGCATGCTGTTATTAGACCTTCATAAAGTAGTTTTGGCTCGAATAGAGGTCATCGATGCCAAGTTGGGTGGCGCAAATTTTGAAGAGTTGTGTAGGTATGATTAATAGTGATGTTAATATAAAGGAAAATAGACCATAAGAAAGACACTCATGTTTATCTTTTCATCCCAAATACTTTATAGTTCTACTAAATTTGTTTAGAAAGTCTAGAATAAAGCACAATTCACACATCAAATTATTAGCAACAAAATAATAACACAAGCTTATGCTTTAATACAAGGAAACTATTTGGATTAAATAAAGTAGTTTTTAGAGAAAAAAATACTCTCTTTGTTTCAAATATATATATCTTAGAAATTTTACACATGAAAAAACATTTGTAATTTTGATTACCAATATATTATTTTTTGTAATTAATTATTTTTTATAACTTTTAAGCAATAGAACTTCAATAATCATAATTATGTTTTTCGAAATGTACAATTTACCATTAATTAATATTTAATACATTGGAAAAGTAAAAATATATCTTTTTGAAATAATTTTTTTCTAAAACATGGATCTTGGAAGTAGTAATATTAAAACGCATTTTAAAATACACAAGGCTTAAATAAATTATTTTGGGGACCAAAATGTAAAGAAAAATAATATTCTATGAACAATTTTTGTACAACCTCATTACTTTTGAGTCTTAATTCGCAAAAACATTTGAACCAGATACTTATTTGTAAACCAGGGTCCAAATGTGACCAAGTCCTCCAATATTTAGGCACAAAGCTGGATTTGTGGGAAATCAAACAGAACCGCAAAGACTTCTTCAACACAAGCTTTGCTTTGGGGATTTGACAGAATCACAGAGACATTGCCAGATTTGTATTTGTGGAATTCCTTCCATGTATACATGTTTCTATTTATAGAAATATATATATATATATATATATATATAATTTCCTTTTATAAAAAAACAATTTCCTATTTACTCGGAATCCAAAATTTATTTCTTTTTTCCTTTCTAGCTAATTTTATGTGATATTATTATTTGGCAATATGTTTTCTATAACCTTTCGTTTTTAGCATGTTGATATATAATAAAACACAAATGTAATATAATATATTCTATAAAAAATCAATGATAATTTATAGATACTGTCATACCTATACAACAAACACATAAAGTAGAAATTTAGGATATCTAATATCTCAACTAAATTGATTTTGAAACGATAATTCTCTAAACCAATTATTTAAATTCAAAAAATTATTGTTAATCTAAAATCTCGACGAAATTAATATTCAAAAGCTTATGTACAGAAAATAATTACAATAATATTCATGAATAAGACACAAATTTTGAAAATATTAGAAAGAGGCCAGATTTCCAATTTGACATACATTAAAAATTCTGTAAATCTAACTTCGTAATCCTCAATATTTATTTGTGATTTTTTATTTTAAAATAGAAAAATATTAATTAGAGAGCATATTTCTAAATTTAGTTAAGAAATTTTGTTAGAATTTACTTTAATAATTTATCATATCAAAGATTGACTTATGAATTTGTTCTCGTGAATTTACGATTTTGTTATTCTTAAAATATATTACTTGATTTGCTTACAATTTTATAAAGATCCTAAATCAGTTCTACACGCCTTTTGCTATACATACAACTATCTTCATCACCTATTAATCATTCACTCATTTTTATTTATCAAAAATTTGAAAGCTATTATGACATTTATCATAAAAAGTACTAGCCATTCTAATGTTAAACATTTCAGAACAGGTCGGTGGATAGCAATAAAGATTAAAATCTGTCTGAAATAGTCTAAAAATAATTTATTTAATTTTATATATGATTAAAACTACATGAAAATTTTATTTAAATTTTCTAAAATATTATCAGATTTTTTGGGTTTAGTGGCAGGTTTTTACATTTTTACCAAATTTTAAATTAACGAATTTTCATTAAATTCGAACCGGATTATATATATGTAACCAAGTTTACAGGTTTGACTGTGGATCATCGGTTTATCGATTCGACTGGAAGTCCGAATCAAGAATGAAAACACTGAATAAAACTAAAAATTACAATTCTGATGATTATTTTTCATATACTTTTAAAATATTAAATAAAAAGTTTAATGCATATCACAAATATACAATTTTTTTATAAGATCCAAAAATTTAACATATACAAAAACAGTTTAAGTAAATCATGTAACAAGTTTAATAAAAGAATTATATACAATGTGTATACATTATTATATTATTATTTTTTATCAAAGTATAATCCAGCGTTTTAAAATTATGGATTAAAATCTAGTACATGTTAAAGTACTATAAGAAACATTTCAGTTAAAAATCACAGTACCATATTTAATATTTACGTAGTGAAAAAACTGCCATAAATAAATTAAACAATTCTTATAATAAGCTTACTGAAGTATTACAAGAAACATTTAACTAATTTTCTTTTATAAAAAAAAGAGTACAGTTTTAATCTTTAAACAAAACTGGTAACTTTTATAAAACACAAAAAAAAGTTTTCCAGGCAGTCCTAATCATTTGGAGACACTTCATGCCTCTTTTGGTGTGGACTTTGCTTTGCCATAGGGACTGTAATGAGAGAAACCATTACGAACTTGCTGATTCCTAGCCTTCCTCACCTTCCCAGCTCCACTTTCTATGTTCAGATTCACTTTTGGCGGCGACGAGAAGCAGAAAGACAGAGCCCATTACAACAAATATATGAAACCCACAAAAATATGTTGCAAGAACAATGGTTTATATATGTGTGATTCGTGAACAATACCTGGAGATCGAGCTGGTGAACATTAAAGATGTTTTTCAGAGAATGTGAATTGTATGCTGCTATATAAGCCCGGTACGCATCCTTGGCTGTCTTGTTCAGATTATAGTCGTTGGCAACGTACTTCTCCTGCAGGACAAGAGCAAAAAAGGGTGTTATTACAACGAATCCAACTACAGATACAAAGTCATTCACCCACAAAAAGACTATTACCAGGGCGGATCGAACATTCAGAAGCTTCTTCTCATTGAACTCAAGCTCTTTTACAGGTACTTTTGCAGCCTGCGGATTCAAGTATAGTCAATAAACAAGTAGGTTTACCCACATTCTAGAATACCATTCGTACCTTAAGGTATCGAATAAACTGAAGCTCTTCAGGGATCAAGACAAGCAATGCCTTTCCCTTTGCTCCTTCTCCACGAGCTGTTCGACCAACCCTATGGATATATTCCTTCAAACAACAATAACAACAACACCCACAAACAATCTAAGATGCACATAAACATAGAGAAGGGGATATCAAAACAAGAGCAAAGTATTCCTCCTACCGTTGGCTTGTCTGGAGGATCATACTGTATAATCCAGTCCTACAGAACAATATGATGTCAGTAATACTATTTGAGTATTCAAAAACACTAATAATCAATGAGAGAACCTAGTGTGTATACGTACCACTGCAGGAATGTCCAGACCACGAGCAGCCACATCAGTGCACAACAGAATACCTTTCTCTGCTTTCATAAAAGCGAAAAAGGTTTTAGTCCTTCGGTTCTGTTCCAGTCCTCCATGGATGTCACAGCTATCCACGTTGATTAGTTTCATGTTTTCGGCATGGAACTCTACCGACTTGCACGTCGAGAAGAACACCATAATTTTCTTGTTTAGGTTCTTCTTCAAAAAAGAAATTAGAAGGAGAAGTCTTTTCTCGCTTGGAACAACACAGTAGCCTTGCTCCAATCCTTCATTTGTCACCTAAAAGTTTTGGAAAGTCATTTACGTAAAATCTCCATGGCATGCTCCCTAATTTTTTTCATGATTAGAGTGTTTGTGATTCATACCTTGCGTCTACCATCATCGACATCAACAAGAACAGGAGACGTCAATGACACTCGAGCAAGATCTTGAACCTGCAACGATTCACACAAGAGTAAGAATGATTAAGTAACAGCAAGTACTGATAATGACAATACCGCAGCTAAAAGAAAATTACCTTGGAGGTCTGGGTGGCAGAGAATAGTGCGGTTTGCCTAGTCTGCATATATACAGTCAGAACACAAACTCCAAACCATAACACACAAAATCCAAACTATTTCCGTAGTGGATTTTGGCTGAGTATATAGAACTACCATGGCATGTTGCTTTATAGGAAAACGTAGAACAAAAAAGCAAAGAATATGAATCTATGATACTGAAAGGCTAGAACTTATCAAGTTTTCTCATTCCTTCTTTTATTAAACCTTAATTAAGACCAAAAGAGATGATTTACCTTTGGTAAAATCTTTAGAATCTTATTTAAGTCTTCCTCAAAATTTTCTTCAAGTATTCTGTCAGCTTCATCGATCACAAGGCACTGCAATTTATAGGAACATATACAAAGATAAATATCCATTAGATTCATCTACAAATTATCGAGTACTCACATTTCAAATATTAGTACGACCACAGCCCAAGCAAAAAAATCTAATTATAAGCAGAACATTATGTAGTTTTCCCTCTTTAGTTCTATCAAAGAGGCGGCACAATGAATACATCATAAGCTGCTGCATACAGTTCATCTGTGGCTCTTTTACTTGTTTTGTTTGTCTATCAAAAAAGATGTCCATGTGTGGTTCAACAGTAATAGTTTTCAACATCTACTTTCTCAAAAAGAGAACGAGAACACGCTCCAAATGAAACAATGAAAAGGAAAGTACCTTCAGGTGTTTATAAATGAAACCCTTTGTGTGTTGAAGATGGTCAAGAAGACGACCAGGGGTAGCAATCAACAAATTCGAACCATTTGCAATACGCTGTGCTTCTGTCCTTCTGTTATTACCGCCAATAACCATGCTGACCGTCAGTGAATGATGCTTGAGTAGCTCCTCCACCACATTTTTCGTCTGCAATATACAAAAAATAGTACAGTGAAAAATGAGGATGGGAGGCCGCAGTAACGTACAATAATATTCACACTGACACACTTTACAACAAAACCAATGCAATGACAATGAGCCAACTACACGAAAGATGAGAAAAACTCACAGATTTGTTCTACCTATTGACAATGACAGTATGGTAGATAAAGAAAAAGGGGGAGATTTACCTGAATAGCAAGTTCCCTTGTGGGGCAAATAGCGATGACACCAAACGCTCTTTAAAGAGCAACTCTACAGAAGGTATGAGAAAAGCAAGGGTTTTACCAGAACCCGTCCTGGCAGCACCGAGAACATCTTTTCCTTCCAAAAGAGGAGGAATTGATCCAGCTTGAATCTATATGATAGCAAATGATTCAAGAAACATACCACAAGAAATTCAATCTGGTCTAAACATGAGAAAGAAAAGGTTCAAGATTTTACGTACTTGAGTCATGTGCTCAAACCCCATGGACTTGATAGCTTGGAAAGTCTGCTCAGATAAGTCAAAAGATTCAAAAGTCTCATTAGTCATTATTCCTTTCCCAACAACCACCATCTTCTTCTCTTCTTCTACTTCCTCTTCCTTTGCTTCCACCTCTTCTTCTTCTTCCTCCTCGGCTTCGTCACTTCCTTGCAGCTTCTTCACTTTCTTAACCTTTTTCTCCGGGACTTCATCAGCGTTTTTCTCTAAGTTGTGGGTTTCTTCGTCCGCCCTTTGCTGCTCGTTCTTCTTCCCACGGTTTCGCTTTCTGACTCTTTTCTTGAGCTCGTCACTGGAGTTCTTCTCCAGCTCAACCATGTCTGCTGTCTAATCACTTAATCAACCAACTCTCTGTAGCAAAATTACAAACTATAATAAATGCAAAAAAAAAGACAAATTTGAGTCTGAAAGAGGGACAGTTCCAAAACAGACAATGCAAGCTCACCGAACCAGGTTCTGTAATACTAATCATTAGTCTCTACATCGTCAATTTTCGATTCTCAAATCCAAAACTTTTAGGATTGTACTACCAAACTAAAAGGTGGGTAAGGTTTTGTAACATGTAAAAGTTATGTTTTTACCAAATCGCAGTGCTTTGGTTTTCTTATCGATAGAGTTAGGAACTAATAGTGGAAAGATAAACAGTAAAGAAACTTACATGTAGAATCGAAACCACTCGAGCGAAGAGAATTGAACAAGAAACCTGAGAATGATATATGAGAGTGAGAACGCGGCTGAGAGAGAGAGGAAAAAGGTTTAGGGTTTAACGAGTCTTGTATAACATGTAAGTAAAAACCTTACAAATAATTTTTTTTTGTCAACGATTTATATTCATTCTTATTATTAGCTTATGATCATTTTTATTTGTCCATTAGACAAATGTTAACACCAAAATAAATAATCTGATTCTTTTTTTTTTGTCAATAACTAGTCTGATTCTTTAAGCTCAAGATAGTTACAGTGTGTCTTGCAATCTCTCAGCTTAACATTAATTTTGCTTTTAAGCAAAAAAAAACATTAATTTTGCTCAATTACCAACTCTCTGTACTGAAAATGTTACAAACGAATAGAAGAACAGCACCAACAATAAAATATCTTGACAACAAATGTTTCATATTATCAATATCATGATTAATTTTGTGAATAAAAATAGATCAATAGTAAAATGAAAATTAGTAAAAGGTTTAAGGAATTCATTCATAGTTTCTAATAGTTAAAATGTCACATCCGCAAAACTTTACTAATAAAGACAAAACCAAGAGTAGCCAACTCGTCATATAAGCTTAGTGTTTCTTAATGTAATAACCAAAATAGAAAAGAAAAAGGACTGAAAAATAGAAGATAATAAGAGCCAAGCTTTTCACTAATCATCAAAGACGACCTTCTTCCCTGCAAAGAGAATACAAAAGTGTATGAGAAGAAATCCTACAAGGCACAAAAACGCCAAGGGCGAGGAGAGAAGAAACAAACCTTTTGCTGAGGCAAGTACACTTGGTTTGCTGGATGTTCTACCTGGGCCACGACAAGGGCGACCTCTTCCAGGGGGCCACGACCAGGAGGACCTCTTCCAGGGGGCCACCACCGGGTCTAGTAGCTGTGAAACGATCACCACCATTATTCCCTTCAGCATTCTGTCCTCTTGGTCTAGCCTCGAGCACGAATATGTTCCATCCTCCCAATTCACTTCTGTTTAGTTCCAATGCCTTGTTGTATCCATCCTTAACCCCTTGGTGGCTTCAGTCTGTTGATCACAAGGAAGAGAAATCCTTGTGATCTCTCCACAATCACTAAATTCTCTCTCAATGCATCTCTCATCTGCAATGTTCACAATCTTCCACTACCAGGAAGTAGGGCACTATAAACATCGATTTAGACGTTACACTCTGCAACTTGAAAGTAGGCCACTATCAACGTCGGTTTAGATGTTGCATTCCGCCTCTCGGAAGTAGGCCACTATCAACATCTTAAGGTGTTGCACTCTTCTTCCTGCAGGAAAGCCACTGTCAAAATTTTCACGTGCTGGTGTGACATCGAACCTAACAAGGGTTATGCAATCTTCAGTCTTACCGACCAGTGCTGGTGTAAATCTACCTGGGGTGGTGACTCAAACGCTAGTCTTACTACTTTCCACGTCTGGATAAGCAGGAAATTAGGGTGCTCCCATAGTCCGAACTTTGCACATTTTTCATCATGTATAAAACCTGGGTTTTACAGTACTTTGCAAGCGTACTTCATGCTTCATGCGTTCTTCCTAGCACTTAGTGTTTTGACGCAGGAATATGCACATTTCGTACCGTCTGACACCATCTGAGAAGTGGGGAATCAATGACAACCGAGGAACTTCCTTGATCATTTTTCTCTTCTTCCAATTCCTCCTTTTCTTTCCCCCAGACTTGTCTGATCTCGTGGTGCCTCCATCAAAAAGATTACGAAACACTTCAAACTCATTATGCTCTGATCCGTAATGAGTGTCGATTGACGTTCTAGTGTTGATGTCGATCGATGTTACAATGGTGGCGTCGATCGATTCACCAATGATGGTGTCGATCGATGTTGCGACCGATGGTCCTTGGTCAACGTCACCTTCATACTTCAATACTCTCTGAGAAACAATTGTATGCTGAAGATCATCAAATACCTCAACGTAGAGATCCATATGCACACTTCCATCTGGTGGAATAGGAAATTCAACCTCAAAAACAGCGTTGGGAACCACGAACTTCACAGAGTCATGTACCATGTTCGCTTTTTTGTGAAAACCAGCAGCTTCTTTTGTGCAGATAGGTGGTCGTAGATGTTCAGGGACAGCAAGGTGTGAGGTCTCAGACTTGTCTATTCTCTCCTCAACTGGTTCCAGCTCAACTGTATATCATGTTAGCACATCCAATGGTGGGGGTCGATCGATGTCGTGTGGGAGGTGTCGATCGATATCATCTGGTGGGTGTAGATTGATATTGTTAGGTGGGTGTCGATCGATGTTAGCCTTTGGTGAAGTCTCCAGATCTTTCCCCGGAGTGTGCTAATGGGAATTCACCCACACTATCCCTTCGCACATCTCTACAGGATCGAAAACGCCTACATGCTGGAAGAAGTCCTCTGTTTCCTCTGGTACCTTTGCTTGATCTACACTGTAGGTATAACGTTTGATATTCAATGGTTATACCAGTACATCAACGCTCTACAAGGACAAAAGGATTGTTTCTCGACGTTCTTAACATGGTTTGAGCCACTACACATCTGGACCGGAAAGCTGAGAAAATCAGCAAAAGCAACTGGATTATCGTTCAAGAAGTTAAAGGTCAAGGAAGTCGTAACCACTTCTTTAATCCTCACATGATATACTACTTCCATCGTCCTATTCAGGTCAACAACAAGACCGGCAAGATCCACGCGTTACCTACGCTTATTCATCACAACGACTACTAACAAGGAGTCTGACCAGATTTCAACATCAACGACAACAAGGCGTATGAAGACTTTCAGACTCATGCATTTCATCTTAACAGTGCCAGGCAAACTTTTAGCATTTCGTTCATCCTGAATTGGATTAATTATCCAATCGACTACCAAATGAGCCTCGACGAAGATCTCCAATTCTTCAGGGAGAAACAAGCACCAGCCAATCCAAGATTCTTGAAGATGGTAAAACGTGAATCCCAATCTCAAGAATGTCCGACAAAATATTTCCAAGATTCACAGCTTCCAGACGATTCAATGAACATTGATGGAATCGGGAAGATGTTCAACATTGAAGACAACATCAATCCAGAGAAGTCTCCCAAAGAACCAGAAGACGACTACACGTGTCCGGACGATCACTACGGCTGATGTGATAAACACGTCATCGAGTTCGAGGTAAACCACTGAAAAAATCATTAGTAATGTTTAATTATGTAGAATAAGTGTGTTTTAAGATAATGAATAATGATATAATCGCTATGTAAGCGATGATGTAAGTGATGATATAATCGCTATGTAAGCATGATGTAGATGATGATGTCATTGCTATGTAAGCATGATGCAATCGCTGAGGTAAGCGCCTATGTCAGCGCCTTATCCTCCCCTATAAATAGGTGTGTACCCCCATTGTGTAATATCATCAAAAAAATTCATAAAATACCTTTCTCTAAGTTTCTCTCTCTAAAGTTCTTAAGTTTTCCAGATCTTATTTCATCTTTCATAAGTCTTAATTTCTATCTTCCATCTTTGTAAGTCGTGATCCTGGTGCAAGTTCGCAATAACTTAAGGATAAGCGACTGCCGTCAATACAACACCATCAACACGATTCTCGTGGGGAGATGATTTCCTAACAGTGGGTTGAGCACCTGAGTGGCTGAGGAAGAGCCTGTATAGCTCCCATTACTTGGAAATTATAGAAACGCGTTAATCAACATGATGGTTAGTCAATACGACGACTGTTCGTTTGCTGCTTGTGCGAAAACATATGCTCTCAACACCTCGTGGGGAGATGATTTCCTAACAAGGGGTTGAGCACCTGAGTGGCCGAGGAAAAGTCTGTATAGCTCCCCTTACCTGGAAATTATCGAAACGCGTTAATCAACACGTTGGTTAGTCAATATGACGGATGTTCGCTTGCTGCTTTTGCGAAAACATATGGTATCAGAGCCTTCGACTTGTGAAATGGTTGATTGAATCATTGTTTATGACTATTTATTTTAAAAAATCTGGAAAACAACTTTCTCATCATGTCTACTTCACATCCTTCATCGATCGATTCTCTGTTTATAATTTCTACTCTTCCTAAAAGAAAAGGGTCGTGCTTCCTATTCTAATACAAATTCCCTATATGAATCGAGTATGTTCCGGGCGATCAATTACCAAAATCTATCCTTCCCCTTGTAAATCCGTATGAATACTTTGCTAAAAAACCCAGCGCGTTCTCTGTCAAAGGCGTTCGCGAGCTCATCAAGCCATCCTCTAACCGAAAGGTCATGGAGTATGTCCAGTCCAGCAAGTTCTCATCTTGCCAAGTTCCAGCCATGGAAGAAGAACAATTTATCTCTCTGAACATTCTGGAGAATCTACCCAGACTATGGCTGCAACAGGGTTATACTCACCTTCACTTTAGTGTAGTAAAAGTTGGCTTGACCTTACATGCCAGAAAAGGTCTTCCAATTATAGCCCGAATAGCTTGATCGACTCTCGGTTAAAGTCTTATCAGCAAGCTTGCATCAGAACGGTTCAAACAACGTTAAACACAAAAACAATATTCATAACGCTGTTTCTAAACTTTAATGTTTCGATACAAGATCTGAACCTCTTAAAGACACTTAAGGTACAACTTCAACTAATTGGAGCACCTATGCAAGAAAAAAGTGTTGTAGCAACCTTACATCACCAGATCGTATACCGAATTCAAGACCATGCTCTCGATCTCGTGATGCCCTCATCAGATGAAGCTCTGTATCTCGAAGTCTCATCAGCATCTTAAGCACCCAACGCTATAAAGATTCCTCGACAAATCTCTCGAGAAGAGC
Source organism: Moricandia moricandioides (assembly GCA_905132885.1). Lineage (NCBI taxonomy): Eukaryota > Viridiplantae > Streptophyta > Magnoliopsida > Brassicales > Brassicaceae > Moricandia > Moricandia moricandioides. Next base: position 14,341 of record CAJHQQ010002964.1, read on the forward strand.
AACAGCGTCGACTACCGGAATCATGGGTAACAAGTTATGAGAAGCTTCACCAAGCTACTCAGTCGCCTATTCAATCATCAGAAGTCAGCCTTCACTCCCGAAGCGATGGAACAACGGAGATCAAATTTGAGAAACCTCAATCATCATCATTTCGAAAGCAATTGTTCACTCGGTTTGCGATACAATTTGATGAACGAGCCTTCTATGGTCAGGCAAGAGAGCAAATTCCTAAACAGTTAAGGTTTGATCCGGATGGAATACCAGTCTATCCTTTTAAGGACAAAGACAGATATCAATACCTTGATGTATGCTCCTGTGAAGCTTGCCTCGAAGCATATTATGAATATGATGAAGACATTCGCATACGACGGCGAAAAAAGGACCCGCTCTAAAAAAGATACCTCGAAGGAGACACTTCGGTCGGTCCACTAGGCGATGACAAATACGACTTCATAGTCCAACATTCAGAAACGAAGAAGGAGCCAGAGCAACAAATCATGATGATAAATCTAGATGAATTCCCTCCTCAAGAAGATTTCATCAGGAACAACATAGCTCACAGCCCTAAAATCCTCTCAAAGGCCATCCACTCTTCTGGTCCAGACCAGCTGAGTCAAGCAGAAAAATCCCTCAACTTGCAAACAGAGAACTCCCTCGCTCAGAATCAATTTTTATCAACTATCAACCACAAAGTTGATCAATTGACGGAAGGTTACAATCAAAGGTTACACAGTCTTCAGAGTGCCATATCGGAGATACATGTTTGACTCAACAACCTTCACCAAGAGATGATAACCATGCCACAACATATGATGGTGAATACGAATCAGTTCTGCAACAAAGAAGCGGAGATGGTGAGTCTCAAAAATCAGATAAAAGATCTCCAAAGATGCCTAGAAAGTATGATCCGCAATCAACAACAATCGGAGACATACTTCAATCCATATGCCGGTGTATCATCAGAGATGCCTATGTATCAGGGATCCTATTCTCCTGGATTCCACTATGACTATCAAACTCCAAAGACGAGAACTCCTCTACCAGGCTTTCTATCATCAGATGAAGCCTTTACATCTCGTTATGTCTCCACAATCCAATCTACAATCCAAGGCCAGCTCGAACAAGACCCCGACGACAAAAGGAATCAGAATTCCAAGTCAACACATCTAAGATGCCAATCCTCATGTCATCCTCAAGTCATAAATCCATTGATAAAAAAAGGATGTTGGGATAATCGAATTCTCAATGACCAACCTTCTTAATACTCTGAGCAAGACCTCAGAAGTATCACAACAAGCAACAGCAAAAAAAGGAATATCCTCAGCCCTCGTCTTCAAGTCTAATCGCAATGATCAATCACTTATCGGACACTAGCTCTGACGATTATAAGACCGAATCCGATGAGGAATCTCTCCCAAAACAATTTGAAATTAGAAGTTGATCCAATGCCCCAAAAGAGGAGCCGGATATCAACGAAATATATTCAAGTGACGAAGAAATGAATCACATGCCTCCTAAGCAAGAAACGCCAGCCAAGCAATTCGCTTCAAAGGTTATGGTGTTCACGTTTGATGAAATTCCTTTCGATAAATGGAATGATCGTCTAGATGAATTCCAAGCATGGATGAATTCATAGGCTATTACATCCCCTTTGCCTCGAGTAATGCAACAATTCACTGCAAGGCTATCAGGTGCACTTAAAGAATGGTGGAACTCTCTTGGTGATTATAGACAGCAACAAATCTATCAAACAACAATCCCATTGGTTCTTGGTGAAATCCACAGAGAATTCATTGGAACTCCTACTCACCAAAAGGAGCAACTACAAGAAGAGTTCTTCTCATCAAAATGTTGTTCTCTAAGGAAAAGAGACATTGCTAAGCATTTCGAAAGACAAACAACAAGGTACTACGCCCTCAAAGGCCTCAACAATCCAATTCTGAAGCATGTGTATCTCTCCTCCATTGACGATTACCTTAATCAGCAGACTAAGTTATATCAGAGATCAAGGGAAAACGATAGAAGAAGTTTTTATCGGTCAAATCCAGCAATATGTTTTTAGAATGCTCAACAAACTCTGTAAGCAAAAGGATTTTTGGATGGAGTTTATGGATAAATCAAAGCTATTATCCAAGATATGCGCAAGGCGAGATCTATCAATCAAGTGTTTGAAATACAAGAAATCCTGTTCGTGCGACAAATAGGACACACGTCGAAGATTCAAAAAACGATTCTCTAAGAATCCCAACATATCGACCAATCAAATGCTCAAATTCTACTGAGAAGCTTTGTATGAGTGACATGTGGCAAAATGACTTCTCTTTTAATATATAGGGGGGTTGCAATATAAAATTAATAAATTTTACATCCAAAGTTGAAAACGAAATTTATTTTGTAACAAATTTTTTTTCTTTAAAATGATATTTAATATAAATCAGAGAGAGTATTTAATAGTAATTTTCCATTTTTAAAATTCTAAAAAAAAATTATTACAAAATATATATATATATATATATATATATATATATATATATTAGGACAGTAAAAACAAATTTTGAAAAAGTAATTTCAATATTGTTTAACAATAAAAAAAACGTAAAGATTTCAATTTTAGCTTTCCATTTTACAAACCTTAAACAAAAAAAATTAAGATAATAAAAACAATTTTTTTTTAAAAAAGGATAATTTTAAAAATTATTTAACAGTATAAAAAGGTAACGAGTGTTTAAGTATAGTTTTCTTTTTCACAAATCCTAAACAAACAAACGATATTTACAAAAACAAATGGTTAACCAGTGAAAAAGTAAAGAGTTTAACTGTAGTTTTCATTTTTAGAAATCCTAAGAAAAAGATTTAAGATAATAAAATATAATTTTGAAAAACATTATTAAAAAATATTTAACAGTAAAAAAAGTAAAGAGTGTTTAATTTTAGTTTTCCTTTGTTACAAATCCTAAACAAACAAAAAAAGATTTGAAAATAATTTATTTAATACTATTTTTCCTTTTTTAAAATCCTAAATAAAAGATAAATATAAAAAAATAGTTGATAGTAATTGTCTTTTTCTAAAATCTTAAACATTATTTTTTTAAAAAAGAGTGTTTAATTGTAGTTTTCTTTTTTGTCCAAATCTTAAACAAAAAGAATTATAGAATAATTATTTCAAATATTTTTTATGAATAATCAATTTCCAATTTAAATAGTTAAATTTCTGTTTTAAAATCATAACCAAAAGGAACTAAATTGTTAATAACATCTATAAATAGTTATATCTTTGTTTTAAAGTTAGGCTATTAAGGAATTTATCAACGAGGAGAACTTTGCAATGGAACAAGGTTACTAATAACGCACCTAGGAAACAAGATTATCGAAGCAGAAATTCAAACTGAAACTTAGGTGGAAAAACGAGTTCTTATTCCTAGAATAACCTTTCAAATTGAAAAGACGTCAATTCCCTATACGAGTTTGATATGCAATGACTATTAAAAAGAGTCAAGATCAACGTACAATCGCCCTATCAAGAATCACTATAACTGAAGAACTTCAAATTTTTAGACAATCCAGCCACAAAGTATAACGACAATAGTATTTTACAAAATATTGTATAGCAACAAGTTTTCAATAATATTTGATATATATAAAGAGAGATTAAAGTTGCACTATTAATTGATGCTAAAGTAAACATTGATGTTTACTAAGCAATATATTTGATATTTAACTAACTAACAATAATATTGTGAAATGTGCTGTTTTTAATTTGTTTTAAATAATATAAAATATAGAGAGTTTATACCAATTATATATGTTTCAGTTCACTACAACTAATAATATTTTGAAAACTAATTAAAAATGAAGTATTTATTAAAAATAAAAATATTATTGTAAATATCACAAGGTTTGGATTCCTAGAATGTTTGTAACACCACCTGACACAAAGTTTCCATTCAAGATGTGTTGAAGACAGTTTTTGGTTACATTGGCTTTCGCGATGACTATCAACAAAATTCAAGGTCAAACACTAGAAATTATTGGTTTGTTTCTGCCTAGGCCAGTGTTCTCTCATGGTCAACTCTACGTTGCACTTTCAAGAGTTAAGTCGAGATTTGGATTAAAAATCTGTCATAACTGGTAAATAAAGGAAGCCGGAGACAAAAACATTGAATGTTGTCTACAAACATTGAATTGTGGGTACGTAATTGTTATCTACTTTTTTTCCAATAATTTTTTTTAGAATATATATAAACTGATACAATTATTTATTTTTTGGAATTTGCCAGATGGGTAGTGATGAGTATGAAGATCGATAGTATTTTATTGCCAATCAGTTTTCCGACTATTCCGATCATGGTATGTCACTTTAATATTTTTTCTGTTCGATAAAGAATAGAAAAGAATAAATCTTTCAAATTATGTAACACGTCCACTTACTTACAAAATTAAATACATTTTTTGCAGGTTTCTAATGGAAGTTGTTTTCATTATCGAGACAAGTACTTCATACTTGATCAAGTACTTCATACCTGATATAATTTATAGATAATACTTTCAATTTTATTACATTTTCTTTTAATATGTCTACATAAACTTTTCGAAAAAATAAAACATAATAATATTTTTACCTAAAATAAGACTTACAACACTTATACAATACAATTCTAATTAGTGATAATATAAAATATGTTCCTTCTAAAACTATACAGTATTAATTCCAGATTTGGAAAATAAAATATCTTCTTAAACACACAAATTATTTCGGGACGTTCCAATTATGCATACCGGAACGACTACCTCTTGATACTGAAATTACTTTGTTCCATCTCATCCGTGTAAAATTTGAGTACCAACATTTTCTGGTGCCTAATGCTTTCTCCTTAAGACGGTGGTATATGTCTTGAAGCCCGGGTTAGTTCTCTTCTCAGAGGTTATATCATGGTTCTGAGATTCGTGTTAGAGAAATAAAGGATGAAACTTTAGATAACTGGTAGCTTATGTTTGTGTCGATGGATAACATATCTCGTGTTCTTATACAACAGCACTGTTGTCAACTTGGAGGGTAATCTTGAGACGAAGATTTTCACTGGTTCGATGTATACGAGAAGTAGCTATCCGTAGAAATGGTATGAATTGGCTCAACTCCAAGATATCGATTCTGTTCACTCAGACATATAAAAATCAGATTTTGATCTTTGTTTCTTCTCCCTGCAGGCTGAGTTGTGTTTCTAGGAAAAGCTGAGGATATGCAGCAGCCAAGTTCTGCTGAGCTTAGAGGCGTTGCCTACTACTGATTCTGTATTTGTAGCTTACTGTTTTCAAGAACAACAAAAAAAATCAAGAACAAGTATAACAAAAGTGAAAGCCTATATAGCAAAGTGTAAGAAACTGACTCACCAACCAAACAACTGCTATCAATATTTCCTTCCAGAATTTTGGTAAAGTCCGCAAAATACTTCTCAAGAACTTCACTTGGAAACTCATCAGCTTTTTCAACAAAAGTTGTTGGATTTAGGTTAAATGTTTCTGTTTTTTTTCATAAACTCATAAACTCTACTCGGTTTAGGTTAAATGTTTCTTTTACCACTTTAGTAAGCTTGTTATATGAATTGTTTATTTTTTTTAACACTCGATAACAATTATATTATCATATAATCTTTAACTATATCACATATGAAGATCAACTACCTGCAACATATGCAATTTTGATGAACAATTCCACGGATGATTCCACTAAGACTCTCCTCGAAACACTTGGATCAAGAGAAAGTCGTTCCGGTATGCATAATTGCAACGTCCCAAAATAATTTGTGTGTTTAAGAAGATATTTTATTTTCCAAATCTGTAAATAATAGTGTTAATTTTAGAAGTAACATATTTTATATTATCACTAATTAGAATTGTATTGTATATGTGTTAATGAAAACAGCTCAAGTATGAAGTTTGAAGTTACTTCACATTACTGTATAATTAGAAGTGGTTATTAATGAAAACAGCTCAAGTATGAAGTATGAAGTATGAAGTTACTTCACATTACTGTATAATTAAAATATAAGTTAAAAAACAAATTATAGATGTTTAGCTAGAAAATCAAAGAAAAAAATAAAGAACTTAAGCTTACTTTGGGTCACGTAACTCTATCAAAAGCCTCATGTTATCTTTTCCTTTGATCATTTTATTTTCCAGATACCCAAAGTTAACTATTTGGCCAATAACATCTAGATAAAACAACAAAAAAAAATCAAGAACAAGTATAACAAAAGTGAAAGACTATATAGCAAAGTGTAAGAAACTGACTCACCAACCAAACAACTGCTATCAATATTTCCTTCCAGAATTTTGGTAAAGTCCGCAAAATACTTCTCAAGAACTTCACTTGGAAACTCATCAGCTTTTCCAACAAAAGTTGTTGGATTTAGGTTAAATGTTTCTTTTTTTTTCATAAACTCATAAACTCTACTCTGTTTTTTCATAAAAGAATTTAGGTTAAATAGTTTCTTTTACCACTTTAGTAAGCTTGTTATATGAATTGTTTATTTTTTAACACTCAATAACAATTATAATCATATAATCTTTGACTATATCACATATGAAGATCAACTACCTGCAACATATGCAATTTTGATGAACAATTCCACGGATGATTCCACTAAGATTCTCCTCGAAACACTTTGATCGATGAACGGTTCTGCATGTACGACACCCTCGATGGACATACCCACTCTGATGCGACCCTGACCAGCATCATAGACCAAAGTATGAAAATCAGGTACGAACCAGTTAGGCAACTTATCATCGCTTGGCTTAATGGGCTGTTTATGGGCCTTATCGGTTTGATCCATGAAGTTCTAGACCGAGAGAAGCCAATGGACTTGAAACAAAACATGAAGGCCTTGTTCTCATTATGAAATCAGTGTTTGAAGTTGTTCAAGAAAGGCCCAACAAGAAACTACATGTCATGGTCGAATAATATATCAATCTGACAGCAATTCTTTGACCGTCGACCATGCGAAAGGACGAGACCATCCGAAGAGCTTTTCGACCACAACCTTCAAAATTTGATCAAGCATCGGTCTTTGGTCAAGTCCAACATATTTATCTATTTTTTATTTCCAAGAATAAGTTTAGACCTTTGGTCTGACCAATAGCCTATTATATAAAGGCTAGCTATTGTATTGTTTTGTTCATTCAACATTTTTAATCAAAAACCTTTCTTTTTTATTCTTGTTGAATCCTTTGTTCTTAATCGAACAACGTAGCTTCTAAGTCGTCGGAGTGAGTCATATCTTTGGGCTTAGGAGTTGGAATATCAAGGGTCTTCCGCAGCTCTTGTGCGACCATTCGATCCACGTCCCTTGATCGTTTGTGCTTTCTAGCTCATTCGGTGCAAGGTTTATCCAATCGTTCAACCTTAGAGTGATCCTTCAATTTTGGGCGTATCATGTGGTATCAGAGCCACTATGAGGTTTGGAGTTCTTCACAGCCAGACATTAGTAACTCTTCATCTTCTAAGAGATCAACTGTGTCTTTTGGACTGTTGAAAAAGCATGAAGAGAAGGCAGCGCGCAAAGCACGAGAAGAAAATTTGCGAGAATGGAGGTACAACTCTTCATCTTCTAAGAGATCAGTGTCTTCTGGACTATTAAGAAACTATGAAGAGGAGGCTGAACTTAAAGCACAAGAAGAAAAGTTGCAAGAATGGAGGTACAACAAACGTACAACCAAGATGATGAAACAATATGAGCGTGACCAAGAGGAGGAAGCCAAGAAGTCACGACCTGAGAGAGACAAATGGAAGAAACCACTTAGAAAAGAAGGTAAACGAATCTTTCTTGATTCTGGTTCAATGGGAATTAAGCCGAGAAGTTCAATGAAGGCAGTTAAAAAGCCACAACCGAAACAAGTTGTAGAATCTCCATCGGCTAGTACTGAAGAGAAGAGGAATGAGGGTTTTGAGAGATGGCTGGAGAGTTTCAAGGCTAAAATCCATCAAAGGATCACAAACCCACGTTCATCGTCAGTGCTGGAAGAAGATCAAGAGGCCAAAGATATTGAACCGGAATTATCGAATGTTTATGCCCGAGCAGAATCAATGGACGACCAGCCGCATCAAAAGGAAGAACCAGAGGCTGTAAGTTTTATCTTGGATGTCCAAAAGGTGGCTGGAAATGTGGTTGATAGTGGACCAGAAGCTGATCATGAAAAAGATCTCACAACCGCTTATGCTTCAGGTGATATTCTTGGTTCTTTATCAAGTGATAAACTGGTTCAGCCATTCGTTTGCAAGGAGTACGACCCAGTGGAGCTACTGAGGCCTGAAAAGGGTCTAAAACACTTCATCTTTGAGCCTGGAATATGGGCATGTGTGCACAAGCAGAGTAGAAACACCTTGGCCGAGTAAAACCATGTCGGTTCATTCATCTTAGAAGGTCCGAATTTGAGGACAAATTCTTTTAAACGAGAAGGGAATGATGCGACCCTGACCAGAATCATAGACCAAGGTATGAAAATCAGGTACAAACCATTTAGGCAACTGATCATAGTTTGACTTAATGGGCTTTTTATGGGCCTTATCGGTTTGATCCATGAAGTTCTAGACCGAGAGAAGCTAATAGACTTGAAACAAAACATGGAGGCATTGTTCTCAATCTGAAATCAGTGTTTGAAGTTGTTCAAGAAAGGCCCAACAAGAAATTACATGTCATGGTCGAATAATATATCAATCTGACGGCAATTCTTTGACCGTCGAACATGCGAAAGGATGAGACCAGCCGAAGAATTTTTCGACCACAACTTTCAAAATTTGGTCAAGTCTTTGGTCTTTGGTCAAGTCCAACATATTTTTTTATTTCCAAGAATAAGTTTAGGCATTTGGTCTGACCCATAGCCTATTATATATAGGCTAGCTATTGTATTGTTTTGTTCATTCAATATTTTAATTAAAAACCTTTTTTTTATTCTTGTTGAATCCTTTGTTCTTAATCGAACAACGTAGCTTCTAAGTCGTCGGAGTGAGTCATATCTTTGGGCTTAGGAGTTGGAATATCAAGGGTCATTTGCAGCCTTTGTGCGACCATTCGATCCACGTCCCTTGATCGTTTGTGCTTTCTAGCTTATTCGGTGCAAGGTTTATCTAATCCTTCAACCTTAGAGTGATCTTTCAATTTTGGGCGTATCACATTCCGTAGCAGACGGCCACAACGAACGACTCTGCGTACAGTACTCTGGAACTGTTGATAAGTTTACATCCTATAATCTGCAAGAAATTACATTGCTTGGGTTCCACTAGGATACAACTCCATAGAGAATTGTTTTATTTATTTATGGCAGTTTTTTCACTACCAAATTTTGTGTAAATATTGACTTTAGTACTATGATTTTGTGATTTTTAATTGAAATGAAATGTTTTTTGTAGTACTTTAACATGTATTAAATTTTGATTAGCGCTTTTACAGCGCGGGATTATACTTTGATAGAAACAATAATGTAATAATTTATACATTGTATATATATATTTTTTTTATTAAACTTGTGTACATGGTTTATTTAAATTGTTTTCATATTTGTGTTAAATTTTTGAATCTTAGAAGAAAATTATATTTGTGATATGCATTAAAATTTTTATTTAATATTTTAAAAGTATATGAGAAATAATCATCAAAATTGTAATTTTAGCTTTATTCAGTGTTTGTATTTTCGGACTTTCTGTCGAATCGATAAACCTGATGATATGCAGTGAATCCCGTAAACTAGGTTACAGATATATATATAATCCAGTTCGGATTTAATGAAAATCCTTTAATTTAAAATTCTTTAAAATTTGGCTTTATGTTCAGTGTTATCTAAATGCTTGCAATCTACCTACATGTCTCGATATTTTTTATTCATACATTATATAATAGATAGTGAATATGTGGCACTCCATTGGATGTTTATAAAAAAAAGATTCAATGAACATATACACTTCTTCTCAAGGAGTGACCAAACCAATTTTTTTTGGTGCAGTGACCAAACAATTTTCGAAGCAAGTTTGATTATTTTTAATTCGAAGGCAAGACGAGAGCGAAGGAGTTTTACAAAAGTTATCCCATGCTGGTGACTTTGGACTAAGGGTGGGACGAAGCGGATATCCGTGATATTTTAGGATATTTAGATCCGCTGGATCCGTAAAATCACTATTCAAATCTGGATTTGGATTTCCTGGATATCCAGACTAAAATCCGGATACCCGCAGATATCCAGATTCGCTTAAAAATATTTTTTAAAATTTTAAAATTAAATTAAAAATTAGCTAAGTTACAATTTATTTTTATTTTATTTAAATTTAAAAAAGGAAAAAGCATTAAAATTTAATAAAAATTAAATTTAATTACTATATATAAAATTATATATATTATACATTTATAAATATAATTAGATTTTAAATATTTTAAAAATATATAGTAGGCCCGGATCTGGATCCGCATATCCGGACCTGAAATTTCACTATCCAAATCCGTGAAATCACTATCCGGATCCCCGAATATCCTTTTTTGGAGTGGATTGGAACGAATCTCAGATCAGATCACGGATAGTGGATATTAAGTCTGATGCCTACTTTGGACATCATAATGAGAAATTGAGATAGGTTTCATAGAGATCGATTGTGTAGTATTGTTTTTTTTTTTTTGTAAAATTTCTATTAGAAATCCTTAATGATAGCTTTCATGACCGGCGTAAATTTTGGTCAAAAATAGTTGAGTCGTTCAGAACTTTTGGGGGGTTTTACAAGCCTTTCATATACGAAGTCAAGCGTGGTGGGTTACAAGCCTTTCATATACGAAGTAAAATCGTAATTGAAAAAAAATTCTTATTACAGAAATTCCATATGCATTTCAAATAAATGGTTTGTTTAAACATTATAAGTTTCCTTCATGCAATATTTGCAATAGATACATGTATATAAAGATGGGTGCTAGGGAGATTAAAGCGGAAAACCTACTTTTGACCATGTTTGTAAAATGAATGTGAACTACGAAAGCAATGTAACGAATTGCATCAAAACATAGACACTAAAATAGAAATTATATATTTTAAAAAAAAAAATATACAGAAATAAAAACATTAATTTGGGAAAGAAGTTAATTTAATCACGATTTCTTTTTGCATGTATTAAGTTCTTATATAATTCTAATCTACAAAAGACTAGTCATTAAGAATGGTGGGGGAGGAGAATCAACCAGATTTTAGAGATCACGTATATCTATAATTAAAAACGATATCTAATTTTTAAAATATGAAACGTACATACGTAAAATATATATGTATGTATAATGTACACGTAAATATATATATATATATATATATATATATATATATATATATATATATGGATGGGGTCTTAATTGGGTATCCCAGAAGATATTAGCGATTCTAAGTGCAAATTTTTTGCTTTCCTTAAAGACAAGTTGATGCATAGAGTGAATGGCTGGACATGTAGATGACCCTCGAAAGGGGGAAAAGAGGTGCTGATCAAATCCATTCTACTTGCTCTTCCGACATATGTTATGTCTACTTTCCTTCTCCCATTGGAGATATGTGAAAATCTTGCCAGTGCTATTGCACAATTTTGGTGGAGCTCTAATCCCCAAAAAGAGGAATACACTAGTCAAAATGGGAAAAAGTTTGTTTACCAAGAGAGGAGGGTGGGATTGGATTTCGTATGATCTACGAGTTTAATCTGGCTCTATTCGCAAAAGAATTATGGAGACTAGTACAATACCATGATTCGTTGGTGGCCAGAGTTCTGAAGGGAATATATTACAGGATGAGCTCGCCTTTACGAGTAAATTCTGTAAACAATCCTTCTTATGTGTGGAGTAGCATTTCTGCGGCAAAGGAGATTTTGTTACTGGGATAAGACAGAAGATACACTCTCGGTATGAAGTTAAAGTGTGGGAGGATCCATGGATCCCAACGACACATGCTAGGTCAGCTACACCTGTGGCACCAATTATGAATCCAAATATGCGGGTCAGTGATCTTATTAATCAGGAATCAAAGACATGGGATGTTGGCTTGCTGGAACAATATGTCAACCCTGACGATATACCTCTTATTAGGAGTTTAGCTATAAGTACGACCCATCGACGGAACACATTCTGCTGGAACTACACAAAGAATGGACAATATACGGTCAAGTCCGGATATTGGGTAGCCCAGAATCTCCTCAAGGAGAAAAATGAAAATGAAGTGCTAGAGCCAAGCGTGACTAAGCTTCAAGCCTTTGCTTGGAAGCTAAATGCGCCAAAGAAAATTTGCCATCTTATATGGCAATTGTTAACTGGACACATGGCAGTAACAAGGAATTTAGTAAGGCGGAATATGAGATGTGATAACTACTGCTCAAGGTGTGGTGAACCAGAAGAATTTGTAACTCATTCTATTTTTGAATGTCTGTCTGCTTTACAAGTTTGGGCACTATCATCAACTCTAACGAGTCAAGATATCTTTCCAGTACCAAGCATCTATGCGATCATGGACTACCTATTCTGGAGGAAGAACATCATAATTGAACCTGAAGAAGACATAGATTCATATCCCTGGATAATTTGGTATATTTGGAAGGCTCGAAATGATAAACTCTTTAGGGGAATAGAGAGGGATCCTCTGGAACTAGTAAGATATGCTGAGAGTGAATGCCATGCTTGGTTTGCTGCAAACGAGGTGGTGCCATCAGTGATACAAGGGAACAATGACGAGGAATCCCAAGTCTTAAGCTTGGGTAATATCTGCTTAATAGATGGATCTTAGACAGGCCATGATCAATTTAGTGGCTGTGGATGGGTCTGGATGGACAGTGGTGGGAATCGTCAACTCATGGGAACACGAAATATACCTAGACGAGAATCAGCGTTGCATTCGGAAGTAGAAGCACTGCGATGGGCGATGGAGAATATGCTTCAACATTCGACATGCCAGAGCTTCGGTACAGATTGCAAGAAGCTGATTGCTATGATCAAGGACCCTCACGCTTGGCCAAGCTTTGCTACGGAACTGGAGAGGATATAAACGCTACTGATTTGCTTCCTGGACTTCAAAATCTCTTATGTTCCTCGAACGCGCAACCAGTTTTCAGATTTTTTAGCCAAGACAGTTAGATCCTTCTATAGAGAGTTATTTTTTATTAGTTGTTCTATTCCGGTCTGGTTACCCATACCACCTCAAGTTTGAGTAACAAAATAGCCGTTTGCCGATTAAAAAAAAATTGGATGATACTTTGCTGGTAATATCAAATAGAAACTTTGTTTGGTCATTATACCAAAACTATAAGTTGCTGATAAACGAGTGTTTTACTAATTAAGTTATTGATTTATAGTTTTGAAAAATATTCTGCGGGTTTCATCTAGTAATTAGTAAAAGTTGAAGCATAGCTTTGTACAAAATCTAACCAAAGAAACACAATCTAACGAAGGACACGTGGGGCGACCTTATTGGTCATGTATCAGAAGAAGAAAAACGAGAAAGGGACTGATATTAATCATTTTGTCATCTGCGAACCAGACCATAGCCACCCACAAGGACATGTTTAAGACTATGGCGAATATGTTCGATATTCTTATCGAGACAACACCAAATATCAACCCTTCGGTTATGACTCAGTGGCAGACTCTTCGTCCGACCTCCCTCCCCACCCCTACTCCAGAAGAGCAAGTAGAATTAAATCGGCGTGCAGCTCAAGCAGAAGCTGATCTCTTAAATCAGATCAACCTAAACAATTAATTAGTTTTTTTTTGGTTTTTATTTTTTTGTATTTTGAATCTTAAAAACTTATGGATGTATATATTATGTTTTTATGAATGATTTCAATTTTTTTTTAAAATTAATCAAATTTTTAAATAAATAATTTTTTTTCAAAATTTCATTTAAATATTACAAAATTAATTAATTAATTAATTAATTTTTATACAGGATGTTAATAAGTTGTACAATTACGTCTAATGAACATCTACTTAAGAAGTAATTTAGTCGTACTATTACGACTATCTTACCTCTGTAGACGTTGTAAGTTAGTCGTACATTTACAATCAATGGACAACTAATATTACTTCTACTTTACGACTAATGATTTACTTCTCGTTTACGACTAATATATTTACATCTACTTTACGACTTAGCCTTTTAGTCGTACACGTACATCTACTTTACGACTACTTGTGTTAGTCGTAATATTACGACCAATGTACCTCGAAAAAGTGATTACGACTAGTCGATAACGACCATTCGTGATTGGTTGTTAGCTGGTCGTAAAGCCCCTATTACGACCAACTAACAACCAAATACGTAGTCGTTAAAGACCTGTTTTCTTGTAGTGGTAGATATACGACATAAGAAATAAAAATATTATGTTAAACATCTATTGTAATATTAAAATAAATAAATATACAATAAAAGAACTAGAAAGATTACATCAAAATCTATCGTAATATTAAAATAAGTAAATAAATAAAATATATAGTAAAATAAAATGTATTGTAAAATAAATAATAAGTAAATATACAATAGGACAAATACAAATATTACATTAAATATCTAGCGTAATATTATAATAATTAAATATATAATATAATATAGAATAAAATATCAAATTAAACATCTGTTGTAATATTGGAATAAATAGATATGCAGTATAAGAAATAGAAATATTACATCAAACATTTATCATAATACTAAAATAAGTAATTATATAATATAAATAGAAATATTACATTAAACATCTATCGTAATATTACCATATATATAAAATAAAGAAAATTAGAGTAAGTAAATATACAGTATAAAAAACAATAAATATTAAATAAATATACAATATAAAAAAATAAATAATAAGTAAATATAAAATATAAGAAAGAGAAATAATACATTAAACACTTATCATAATATTATCTTTTGATATAAAAGAAAAAAATAGAATGAGTGAATATATAATATAATAAAAATAAAAAATGATTAAATATGAAATATAAGAAATGAAAAAAAAAACTAAATTAAATATCTATTTAAAAAAGTGTATAGTAAAATAAATAACCAGTAAATATACAATATAAAAATAGAAATATTACATTAAACATTTATTATAATATTGGAATAAATAAATATAAAAATAAAAAAAAAATAATAAGTAAATATACAAAATAATAAATAGAAATGTTATATTAAACATCTATTGTAATATTATCATTTAACATAAAAACAAAAAAAATAGAATTAGTAAATAGAAAATATAAGAATAAATAAACATACATTATGAGAAACATAAATATTACATTAAACATCTATCATAATATTAGAATAAGTAAATATACAAGATAAAAAAATAATAAATAAATAGAAAATGGAAAAAATAGAAAAACGAGATTAAACATTATCTGAAAAATGTAAAGTAAATATACAATATAAGAAATAGAAATAATACATTAAATATCTATTATAATATTAACATTTGATAAAAATAAAAAAATAAAAAAAAGTAAATATATAATATAAGAAAGAATAAATGTTATTTAAATAAAAAATATAAAAATATTTATATAGTTAATATTTGAAAATAATATTTACCTAGTAATTAGTAAAAGTTGAAGCATAGCTCTGTACAGAATCTAACCAAAGAAACACAATCTAACGAAGGACACGTGGGGCGACCTTATTGGTCATGTATCAGAAGAAGAAAAACGAGAAAGGGACTGATATTAATCATTTTGACTTTTTCTTTGTATCATAAATAAATCTTCTTCGTTCGATCTCTGCTGCTTCTTTCGGTATGATGCCTCAGGATTGGATTCGAATTCATGTCAGAGACACAATTGTAATCTGGTGGATGAATATTTGAAGCTTTTTTTGGTTTCGCGCAACTCTTCCTTCCTTTGGATCTGGAATCGATAGCCGTTTGTTTGGAGGTGACGACGCTGAGTTCAAAGGTTTGATTTTTTTTTTTCGATGATTGAAATACCCTTTGATCAATTTCTTCTTCTCTGGAATGATATTGAAAACCCTTTTGGAAAGTCATCGCCTTTTTTTCTCATACTCTAGGTTATTATTCTTGACGATTGTGAATTTGAATAAATTAGGGGTTTTAGCTCCATCTTGCTATATGCTTATAGAGCCAATTGATTGAATCAAATATAGTTCGAATTGCTGATGCGACTTTCACACACAACTCTTTTGTTTCAATTGTAGAGGGTGTATGTAATAAGATAGAAGGTTGATAATCCTATTTCTGTTGGCTTACTCATCTGCAAGGTTTTCACACACTTGTTATTGAATGACCTCTGCCTAAATTGGTTTTATTTTACTTTTCTTTTTTTTTTTTTTTGTATGGGGATTGTTTAAAGACGACATTTGAGGATGTATTCCCTGCTGATGCAACAAGTGTGAAGAAAAAAACCTGCAACATTACCTAAGCTGTTGGCACTAAATGATGAGCTTTAGTGGGAGGTAAAAGCTGATGATTTTTTTCTAAAAATCGTGTCTATTCCTTCCACTCTAGCTTTCTTAAAAGCCACCACATTATCTTATAGATACTGGGATTAATGTTTTCTTTTCCGTCTTTGTAGGCTCTGGTTGGGTGGCATATTCAACGTAAAGATCCTTGTGGTTTAGTTTAATATCCGCTCTTTTTGAATGATGGTTGCTTAGACTAGTGTTCTGCCAAAAAAGAAAGAAGCTCTTGATTGGTATTTTTCCCGTGCATTAGGTTTGGATTCAGCTTTGTATATTTCTTTTCCACTTCTGTAGCTTTCTTGTGAAACTACAAGATATGTCATGTCAGGCTTCTGTTTGTCTCCAGCTGATGAATTGTTATCTGAACCGTGGTAAGTATTTGCAGGTTATTCAGGTTCCATCTCATCTGAGTGAATGTTTTCTACTAATTCGCCAGATTCTCTCCTTAACGGTAACCTCTGTAACTGATGACCTTGATGTTGTATGTACGGATTAAAGTGTTAAAAGATACTCATCTGATAAAAAAAGATAATACTTTACAAGGTTGAATTCATGTGATCTACTGTGCTGGTGTAAAATTAGGTTCGTTTGAGTCTTTGGACTTCAAAAGTTCTTTTCTTTCTGCTCCCTAGGTCTCTCTTTAGCATCTGATAGATGAATTGTTCGGTCATTGTGTTGATGTTCTTCTTAAACTGTGTTTTGATTTGCAGGAGTTAGTGACCTTTAGTCCTTGCCCTCTTCTAAAACCTCCAGAAATTTCAAATGCTGGGAAAGCAGAGGACCGAATCGGTCCTGCAGAGGTCTTTTATTTGTTGTCTTCGCTTGAACTAAGTTGCATTAGTATGAAACAGTATATTATTGATGGAGTGGAAGAAAACATAATATTAGTATGAAACTGTGTTATTGACTGGCGTGGGGGTGTTTAAACCTTTTCAGAAGTTTTGGGGGTTTTTAAAACCTTTTGAGAAAGTTTTGGGGTTTTTCAATTGATTTCCCCTCAGTTTATAACCCGACCCTCTTCTATAACCCTATTAGTCTCATTCTTCCCTCGTTAAATTTTTCTAGGGATTTGTTGCGAGAGGAGAGCAAGAGCAAATATGGCGGCACCAAATCGTCCACAAGGTATGATTGATTTTAGGAATGCATCTAGGTGTCGATATTTAAGGAAAGTTGATCTGTCGCATTTATTTAGGAATTGATTTAGAAGAAGCCGACATTTAAGGAAAGCTGATTTGGCGTATATTTTTTTCAGATCTCCCTGATTATGTACGATTTTCTCCCAAGAGTCATGAAGTGATCCTTTTGCTCAAGCGTTTCATACGGAAGGAGCCGATGCTTTCTTGTGCTGTAAAAGTTTCTGTCGATGGTGATCTCCGAGACACAGTATTTGTTAACCAGTGGAATTCAGCAAGGTATCCTTATTTTGAAAAAGATGAATACTGGTTTTTTCTGCATAGGAAACCAGCTAAGGATAAGAAGAAAGTTGACAGAAGGCTTGGGGACTTGGGGACATGGACTGCAAGGGGCAAGAGTACTAACATCTACTTTGGTGCGCAGCTGGTAGGCATCAAACAGAAGTATGAACTGATGAAAGGCAAAGTTAGAACTGGATGGTCCCAATTCGAGTACACAAGGTTTTCCAACAAGTTTGAGAAAATCTGTGTATCCCATCTCATCTTTGCCAAGCCTGAAGTGAATTATCCTTCTGATATCAGTGAAGAAGAAGTAGAAGAAGCACCTGTTGATGAGGAAGAGCAGAGACTTGTGAATGAGGAGCAGTTGCTGAACTTGGAAGAAGAAGCACCTGCTGATGAGCCGGTGATTAACTTGGAAGATGCAGCTGCTGATGAGGAAGAGCAGAGACTTGTGAATGAGGAGCAGTTGCTGAACTTGGAAGAAGAAGCACCTGCTGATGAGCCGGTGATTAACGTGGAAGATGCAGCTGCTGATGATGACTGGGAGTGGACTCACTACTTGAACACTGAGGAAGATGGTCTGACAGTTGATGAGTTGTTTGGAGATGGTGAATCAGAAAAGACGCTAGAACATGTGAATGAGGAGCACGGTGTGCTGGAGCCGGTGGACACTGAGGAAGAAGAAGCTGCTGCTGCTGAGGAAGAGCAGACAGTACAGGCTCATGAGGAGCAGGGTGCCCTGGAGCCAGTGGTGAAACTTGGAAGAAGAAGAAGCTTCTGATGAGGACGGGAAGTGACTTGAACACGACGTTTCGTGAAGCTCTTGTTATGTTTTGTCGTCAAACTTCTCTTATGTTTTTGTCTTTAGACTTCTTATGTTTTTGCTTTAGACTTCTCTTCTTGTAGTGGTACTGAGATATTAGCTTGCACTCTGAAACTTGAGCTATGGAGAATTGCATCACCTCCTTATATTGATCTGTGTGGATACACTTTGCACATAGTTTCAAAATTTTCACAGAATATCAGTAGTATGATCATGTTTTGTTTTGTGAAGAGTTATATATAGTATTTTAATATTATAAAAAATCTATTCGTAGATTAGTTGGCAAGGCTTTGTATATTTATTTTGAATAATACATTAACTATTATCAATGACAATACGGTGAATGTAATATCCCAATATACAATATAATATGTTTAATACAACAAATTATGTTTTGTATTATTTGTTAATATGTTTTTTATAAGGGGAAATTTGAAGAAATACACTTGCATTAGATTTTATTTTGAAAAATATACCATTATTTATATTTTTTTGAAAACTATCTTTTTGTATATGAGAATTGACTAAACTATCCAATCTAACAATATCTAAACTATTAAACCTGAAGTACATTTAGTACTTAACCCTAACATTTCCTAAATAATTACCATTGAATGCCACTGATATTATTTCTGCATCCAAACACTAATTCTTAATAAGAAAAAAAAAATTTGGACTAAGCCCATTAACAATCTTTATCATTAGAATTGAATACTTCATAAAAAAAATGAATATGTATTATTCAAAAATTTATAATAAAAACAAAATTATACATATATATAGCATTAAATTAGTTTTATTTTTATTCATATTCATATAAGTTACCAACTATATTTGAACTATAAAAAAGATAATAATGTTTATTATAATTTGAACTTATTTATTTACAATAACAAAATTATGTAACTTTCTATAAAAATTTAATGACTAAAAATCATACTAATATTTATTATAAATGGTTATATATACAAACAAATATAATGTATTATCATTTGTAAGATATATATCTAATAAGAATAACTAATGTAATTTATAAATTAAAAAAAAATCACCATATAATACATATATACAATTAAGTCTAGGACGGATCAAATATCTAGGGTATTCTAGGATATACGGATTCGGATATGCATTTGTCGGATTCGTAAAATTGTTATCCAGATTCAGATATTTGGGGTTAGAATATTCATACTAAAATCCAAATACACGCAGACATCCAAACCTGTTTTTTTTTAATTTAACATAAATTAAAAACTAACTATTAACCATCTATTTAGTCTATTTAAAATTATTATTTAAAAAGCTTAAGAATCATTAAAATTTAATAAAATTAAAATTTTAGTTATTTTATATAAAAAATATATATAATATACATAGATAACTATAATTAAATTTAAAATATTTAATATCTGGATCTTAATATCCAGACTTAAAATTTTGCTATCTGAATTTATAACTGGATCAATCGAATCCGTAAAATTATTATCATGATCCATGAATATCCGTTTTCGAAGAGGATAAGATCCCAAATCGGGTAACGGATATTGAATATTAAGTTTAAGTCACATATACAATTATATCAAACAAATTGCTTAAAATATTAGGCATTCACAAAAATAAAACTCGCGCGGGCGCGCGGGTCAAAGGCTAGTTAAAATTATTACCAGAATGTTGCTAATCATTTATTTATTTAACAATATCAACAAGAACAAATTTTCAAACAAAATCTTAATAATATCTAACACAACTTTTATTAAAAAAACAAGAAAAGAAACACAAGCGTCTCTTCTGTCTTGGTATCTCCTCCGTACAAAGCATTTTCTCCTTCTTTTTGTTCATAGTTTTTTTCTTTCATTTTACAGGTTTGTTATTTCTTTTTTGGGTGCAAGGTTTGTTATTTCTTCATCCATGTATTTAAGTGTAATTAGATTTCGTAAATTCTCGTCTTTTCTGTTCTTGCACACATTCTATTTTCTTCAAAATTCAGAGAAACAAAGTTCAAAAAAAAGTCACAAAAAATAATGAAGATTTCTCATAACAAATTTGTATAGTCATTTAAAATGTGCAATTGCTATAATGTGGAATTGCTATAAATGTGTCGATAGTCATTTAAAGCTTACTTATAGAAAATGACTTGCAGAAGATGTATATGTATGTAAGGAATAACGTGATTATTTGTATATAGGGGAATAAAGATTCTGCAACTTTGTTTATATACGTTTTATAAAACTTAAAAATTTATACAGATAATTTGTTTTCAATGCAACATAATTTTTTTTTTAATAATATTCTTGCTATTTGTAAAACCAGTTATAAGGAAAAGTCATTCTTATTTAAAAATTAAATAGTAACATCTAAGTGGATAAAAATAACTTTTCACATCTAATAAGGTGTAGTTTACAAAATACAAAACAACATGTGTTATTTTCGAAATTTAAACTAAAAGAAGTGTATTTGTCAAATTATCCATTTTTATAATACTATAAAAAGTTTTATATCCTATCAAATTTTATGTGATATTATTTGGCAATATGTTTTCTATAACCTTTCGTTTTTAGCATGTTGATATATAATAAAACACAAGTGTAATATAATATATTCTAAGAAATCAACGATATTTTATATTTTATAGATATTTTACAACATACACATAAAGTAGAAATTTAGGATATCTAATATCTCAACTAAATTGATTTCAAACGATAGTTTTCTAAACTAATCATTTAAATTCAAAAAATATTATTAATCTAATATCTCAACGAAATTAATATTCAAACAATAGCTCATATACAGAAAATAATTACAATAATATTCATGCATCAAACACGGATTTTGAAAATATTAGTAAGAGGCCAGATTACCAATTTGACATATATTAAAAATTCTATAAATCTAACTTTGTAATTTCCGAGATTTTAGTTGAGATTTTTTTTAAATATAAAAATATTAATTAGAGACCATATTTCTAAGTTTAGTTAAGAAATTTTGTTAGAGTTTACTTTGATAATTTATCATATTAAATATTTACTTATGAATTTGTTCTCATGAATTTGCCATTTTGTTATTCTTAAAATATATTACTTGATTTCTTACAATTTTATAAAGATCCTAAAATCAGCTCTACACCTCTTTTGCTATACATACAACTATCTTCATCACTTATTCTAATCATTCACTCATTCTTATTTATCAGAAATTTGAAAGCTATAATGACATCTATCATGAAAATTACTAGCCTTTCTGATGTTAAACATTTCAGAACAGGTCGGTGGATAACAATAAGGATTAAAATCTGTTTGAAATGTTCTAAAAATAATTTATGCAATTTTATATATTATTAAAAGTACATAAAAAGTTTATTTAAAAAATTTCAAAATATTATCAGTTTTTTTGGGTTTTACCAGGTCAACCGGGAAAGAGTCACAGGTTAGTGACTGGTTTTTACGTTTTTACCAAATTTTAATGAATTTTAAATTAACGGGTTTTCATTAAATCCGAACCGGATTATATATATGTAACCTAGTTTACGGGATTGGCTGCATATCATCAGGTTTATCGATTCAACCGAAAATCCGAAAATACAAACACTGAATAAAGCTAAAATTACAATTATGATGATTATTTCTCATATACTTTTAAAATATTAAATAAAAAATTTAATGCATATCACAAATATAATCTTCTTCTAAGATTCAAAAATTTAACACAAACACAAAAACAATTTAAATAAACCATGTACACAAGTTTAATAAAAAAATTATATACAATGTATAAATTATTACATTATTGTTTTTATCAAAGTATAATCCCGCGCTGTAAAAGCGCGAATCAAAATCTAATACATATTAATGTACTACAAGAAACATTTCATTTCAATTAAAAATCACAAAATCATAGTACTAAAGTCAATATTTACACAAAACTTGGTAGTGAAAAAACTGCCATAAATAAATTAAACAATTCTCCATGGAGTTGTATCCTAGTGGAACCCAAGTAACGCAAATTCTTGCAGATTATAGGATGCAAACTTATCAACAGTTCCAGAGTATGTGACCGTCTGCTGCGGAGTGTGATACGCCCAAAATTGAAGGATCACTCTAAGGTTGAAGGATTGGATAAACCTTGCACCGAATGAGCTAGAAAGCAAAAACGATCAAGGGACGTGGATCGAATGGTCGCACAATGGTTGCGGAAGACCCTTGGTATTCCAACTCCTAAGCCCAAAGATATGACTCACTCTGACGACTTAGAAGCTACGTTGTTCGATTAAGAACAAATGATTCAACAAGAATAAAAAAGAAAGGTTTTTGATTAAAAATGTTGAATGAACAAAACAATACAATAGCTAGCCTTTATATAATAGGCTATTGGTCAGACCAAAGGTCTAAACTTATTCTTGGAAATAAAAAATAGATAAATATGTTGGACTTGACCAAAGACCAAAGACTTGACCAAATTTTGGAAGTTGTGGTCGAACAATTCTTCGGCTGGTCTCGTCCTTTCGCATGGTCGACGGTCAAAGAATTGCCGTCAGATTGATATATTATTCGACCATGACATGTAATTTCTTGTTGGGCCTTTCCTGAACAACTCCAAACACTGATTTCAGAATGAGAACAAGGTCTCCATGTTTTGTTTCAAGTCCATTAGCTTCTCTCGGTCTAAAACTTCATGGATCAAACCAATAAGGCCCATAAGCAGCCCATTAAGCCAAGCTATGATCAGTTGCCTAACTGGTTCGTACCTGATTTTCATACCTTGGTCCATGATGCTGGTCATGGTCGCATCAGAGTGGGTATGTCCATCGAGGGTGTTGTACATGCAGAACCGTTCGTCGATCCAAGTGTTTCGAGGAGAGTCTTAGTGGAATCATCCGTGGAATTGTTCATCAAAATCGCATATGTTGCAGGTAGTTGATCTTCATATGTGAGTGATATAGTTAAAGATTATGTGATAATATAATTGTTATCCAGTGTTAAAAAAAAATAAACAATTCCTTTAACAAGCTTACTAAAGTGGTAAAAAAACATTTAATCTAAATTCTTTTATGAAAAATAACAGAGTATAGTTTAACTGGTAACTTATATAAAACAAAAAAAAAGGTTTTCCAGGCAGTCCTAATCATTTGGAGACACTTCATGCCTCTTTTGGTGTGGACTTGGCTTTGCCATAGGGACTGTAAGGAGAGAAGCCATTACGACCTTGCTGATTCCAAGCCTTCCTCACCTTCCCAGCTCCACTTTCTATGTTCAGATTCACTTTTGGCGGCGAAGAGAAGCAGAAAGACAGAGCAACCGCTTGTGACATCTCATTACAACAAATATATGAAACCCACAAAAATATGTTGCAAGAAAAATGATTTATATCTGTGTGATTCGTGAACAATACCTGGAGATCGAGCCGGTGAACATTAAAGATGTCTTTCAGAGAATGTGAATTATAAGCTGCGTATAAGCTCGGTTTGCGTCCTTGGCTGTCTTGTTTAGATTATAGTCGTTGGCAACATACTTCTCCTGCATGACAAGGGCAAAAAAAATAACGTGTTATTACAGCGAATCCAACTACAGATGCAAAGTTATTCACCAACAAAAAGACTGAACCAGCGCGGATCGAACATTCAGATGCAAAGCTATTTTACACGTACTTTTGCAGCCTGTGGATTAGAGTACAAATCAGTAAATAAGTAGGTTGTTTACCCACAAAAAGATTCTATAATAACACTCATACCTTAAGGTATCGAATAAACTGAAGCTCTTCAGGGATCAAGACAAGCAATGCCTTTCCCTTTGCTCCTTCTCCACGCGCTGTTCGACCAACCCTGTGGATATATTCCTGGAAACAACAACAACACCCACATACAATCTAAGATGCATATAAAAATAGAGAAGAGGATATAGAAAAACAAGAGCTAAATAGAGAAGAGGATATACAAAAAGATATGTTATCCATCGACACAAACATAAGCTACCAGTTATCTTAAGTTTCATCCTTTATTTCTCTAACACGAATCTCAGAACCATGATATAACCTCTGAGAAGAGAACTAACCCGGGCTTCAAGACAAGCTCAGCCAAACGTTCAGGGTAAACAGAGACACGGTGGCACTGCACAGGCACAGCAGAACGGTTCGCATACTCTCTCGGGTCCTCATTAATCAAAGGTGCCTACAGAGAAGAGAGTGACAGTTCTACCACTCTTCAGCTTCTTCTGGCCCCACCAAAATCGCCTGAAGCGACAATGATATTTACAGTTTGAAAGGTTATTTGCTATATTGGTGTGAGATCTATTCTAGGAATAAGAACTCGTTTTTCCACCTAAGTTTCAGTTTGAATTTCTGCTTCGATAATCTTGTTTCCTAGGTGCGTTATTAGTGACCTTGTTTCATTGCAAAGTTCTTCTCGTTAATAAATTTCTTAATAGCCTGACTTTAAAACATAAATTTAACTATTTATAGATGTTATTAACAATTTACTTCCTTTTGGTTATGATTTTAAAACAGAAATTTAACTATTTAAATTGGAAAGTTGATTATTCATAAAAAAATATTTGAAATAATTATTCTATAATTCTTTTTTGTTTAAGATTTGGGAAAAAAAGAAAAACTACAATTACACACTTTTTTTTTAAAAAAAAATTAATGTTTAAGATTTTAGAAAAAGACAATTACTATGAACTATTTTGTTTATAATTATCTTTTCTTTAGGATTTTAGAAAAGGAAAAATAGTATTAAATAAATTATTTTACAAATTTTTTTTTTTTTTAGGATTTGTAACAAAGGAAAACTAAAATTAAACATTTTTTACTTTTTTTACTGTTAAATATTTTTTTAATAATGTTTTTCAAAATTATATTTTATTATCTTAAATCTTTTTCTTAGGATTTCTAAAAATGAAAACTACAATTAAACTCTTTACTTTTTTCACTGTTTAACCATTTTTTTTGTACATATCATTTGTTTGTTTAGGATTTGTGAAAAAGAAAACTACACTTAAACACTTGTTACTTTTTTATATTGTTCAATAATTTTAAAATTTCTTTTTAAATTTTTTTTTTATTATTATCTTATTTTATTTTTTTTGTTTAGGGTTTGTAAAATAGAAACCTACAATTGAAATCTTTACGTTTTTTTTTATTGTTAAACAATTTTGAAATTACTTTTTCAAAATTCATTTTTACTGTCCTAATATATATATATTTTGTAATAATTTTTTGTTTAGAATTTTAAAAATGGAAAATTACTATTAAATATTCTTTCCGATTTATATTAAATATCATTTTAGAGAAATTTTTTTGTTACAAAACAAATGTCGTTTTCGACTTTGGATGCAAAATTTATTAATTTTATATTGCAATCCCCCTATATATTAAAAGAGAAGTCACTGTGGCCCACATGTCACTCATACAAAGCTTCTCAGAAGAATTTGAGACATTTGATTGGTCGATATTATAAAATTTCTTTATCATTTTTTTAATTCATCGATCCCACTATAATAGGAAAGTACCACTAAAATCGATCCCACTAATTGCAAAAGAAAACATAATTTAATGACCAATTAACATCACTTTTCAAATGACTTTGTTAATAAATTATTTGCGCAAGAATATTAGTTAATACATGTAATAATTAGTTTCCTTATAACAAATAAATTACTTGCGCAAGAATATTAATTAATACATGTAATAATTAGTTTCCTTATTACAAATAAATAATGTGCGCAAGAATAATCATATCATATGAATATCATTTTATGAAAATACAAAATTAATATCTTCCTTTAAACGCTTTCATTATTTATTGTATGAATATTATATTGGCGTCATTAATCTGGAACATCCACTTTGTATATATATA
Source organism: Moricandia moricandioides (assembly GCA_905132885.1). Classification (NCBI taxonomy): domain Eukaryota; kingdom Viridiplantae; phylum Streptophyta; class Magnoliopsida; order Brassicales; family Brassicaceae; genus Moricandia; species Moricandia moricandioides. Next base: position 40,901 of record CAJHQQ010002964.1, read on the forward strand.
GGTAAATATCGATGTCTTTACACCCACACATTCTTCTCTTTTGATCGCACAATGGCAATGGTGCGAGCCAAGAAAAACATTGTTTCTTTTCTTAGAGAATTAAAACCCCGTAAAGATACGTCGCATATTGAAGTTAGGATTATCCGGTTGTGGAGAAACTACAACAAAGAATCATGCAACACCATTGAAATGGTTTTGTTGATAAAGAAGTAAGTCAACCCTATTTTCTTCTTTAACCGAACTCTTATATTTATGCTTTGTCTAAAGCATATCTTTTTAATGTATAATCACGGGATAAGAATTCATGTTTCCGTTGGTGAACAACTCATCAAGAAATATGATAACAAGCTACATGAAGGGGGTGCAACTGTCGTCCAGTTGTTCAAGGTCTACGATGCTATTGGTGAATATCGTACAACCTCGCATCTCTACAAAATTGGCTTTTATCCAACAACTTTTGTTGGAAAAGCTGATGAGTTTCCAAGTGAAGTTCTTGAGAAGTATTTTGTGGACTTTACCAAAATTCTGGAAGGAAATTGTAACGACCCTGATCTTAGGGCCAAGCCCATTTGTTCTTTTTTTACCCCTAACCCCTGTGAGCTGAGGCCTAGGGTGAATTCGGGCTGGTTGTATCACAGGGGAGGGGTTAGGGTCGGTGCACTGCAGGGCCGGCTGATCCGCCCAGTTGTGGGGTAGGCCGTTATATAAAAGTCGACTTTTATGTAACAGCCCTCCCCGTGGGACCCAGCTGGCGCTGCAGCGCATCGACCCTAACCCTTCCCTTGTGATACAACCTGCCCGAATTCACCCATAGGCCTCGGCTCACAAATAGGTTATTGGTGAGGTTCGAACCCATGACCTCACCCTTTAACAACTCTCCCACAGAGAAGCTGTCACCAATTGATTTACAGAACAATTGGTGACAGCTTCTCTGTGGGAGAGTTGTTAAAGGGTGAAGTCCTGGGTTCGAACCTCACTAATAACCTATTTGTGAGCCGAGGCCTATGGGTGAATTCAGGCAGGTTGTATCACAAGGGAGGGGTTAGGGTCGATGTGCTGCAGCGCCAGCTAGGTCTCACGGGGAGGGCTGTTACAGAAATATTGATAGCAGTTGTTTGGTTGGTGAGTCAGTTTCTTACACTTTGCTATATAGTCTTTCACTTTTGTTATACTTGTTCTTGATTTTTTTTTTTTGTGTTATCTAGATGTTATTGGCCAAAAAGTTAACTTTGGGTATCTGGAAAATAAAATGATCAAAGGAAAAGATAACATGAGGCTTTTGATAGAGTTACGTGACCCAAAGTAAGCTTAAGTTCTTTATTTTTTTCTTTGATTTTCTAGCTAAACATCTATAATTTATTTTTTAACTTATATTTTAATTATACAGTAATGTGAAGTAACTTCATACTTCATACTTGAGCTATTTTCATTAATAACCACTTCTAATTATACAGTAATGTGAAGTAACTTCATACTTCATACTTGAGTTGTTTCCATTAACACATATACAATACAATTCTAATTAGTGATAATATAAAATATGTTACTTCTAAAATTATACACTATTAATTACAGATTTAGAAAATAAAATATCTTCTTAAACACACAAATTATTTTGGGACGTTACAATTATGCATACCAGAACGACTACCTCTTGATACTGAAGTTACTTTGTTCCATCTCGTCCGTGTAAAATATCGAGTACCAACATTTTCATGTGCCTGATGCTTTCTCCTAAAGACGGTGGTCTTATGATATAAAATCCGTTACTGCTAAAACTTTGTACTACTTAATCCATAATTTGAATCTGTTTATGCTGGCACATGGTGCGGGCCGGTCACCTAGTTTATTTTTATATTAGTTGAATTATGGTTAGGTGTATAGATAATTATATTTTTATATAGAAAATATGTAAAATTAATTATTTTCTTAATTCGTGTGCAAAAACCTAAAATAACACTTATAAAGAAACATGAGAAGTAATATCTATACTTTTTTTTTAAAAAAAACTCGTTTTTTAATTATCTAAATATATTTTTAATTATGTGATAGTTTAACACATGTCACATTCTTAAATATATAATTGATATGTGTCACAATTGTTTTAATTAGCAAAAGTAAGCTTTATATAATAAATAAAAGGGAAATTGGGCTGTATAGCCTTCAAACAATTTATAATTCACTGCATAATTAAAAAAAAATTTGACTGTGATATTCAACGTATTTTGTATCTTATATTCCAAAATACCCTTTATATCAACCGACTTAACTTATTCAACCTGTTTTCTCTATTTTTGCTTTTTAGTTTCAAATTTTTATTGATCAATTATGTTTTAGCCAGATTTCTCTATATCTAAAGTTGAATCAACCCAAAAGATTCTTTGGTTAGTTTATCATCGTTGTTACCAATATATTATCACCATTGATGACTAGTGTCGTTTGTGTGTTTTTTCCATACTCTATTTTTTTCTCAGAAGAACATCACCATGTCTCGAAAAAAAAACAAGATGAAGAAGATGAACTCGAGGACTATACTATTTCTTTGAAATAGAACAATATGTTATATTTTTAAAGTTGAGACTTCTCATTTTTTCATTTTGTGATTGTTTATAATATAAAATTTATTTCCTGTAGATGTTGGACAAATATTACAAAGATCAATATGATTTGTCTATCATACGAGTTGGGGTATGATTTAGTATTTAAGGTTTTGAGTATGGTGGGAGTTCTATACTACTTTGGCAATATAGAATAGAACACTCGGGTGCATATGTATGCGGTCAAAAAATGCGTGACGTGGAGGACATTATGTGATATAATAGTAAACAGTGATGTTACGTGAAATATTTATGTATATATCCGTTCTATACTATGGCTGATAAATTTTTAAAAATATAGTAAAGCAGTTATAGATTATATTTGGGTTTATAGTTTACTGATTAGGGTTTAGATTTACTAATTATGAGTTTGGGTGTAGTATTTAGCGGTTGCGGGAAGTTTCAATATCTAGGGGTTAAAGGTCAGGTCGGAGTACTATACTACTTCAACGATATGGAATAGAACACATGTAACTTTTCAAACCAAGCGAATTTGCATCCCTGATTATTATTTCTGGAACAATTTAGTAGTTAGGGGTTTATCTTGAGTTGCATTATTTAAGAGGGTGTGTAAGGTTTACTATTTATGGTCAATATTATAGCTGATACATTTAAAATAATATAGGGAAAACATTTATAGATTATATTTGGGTTTATATTTTACTAATTAGGGTTTAACTTTAATAATTAAGAGTTTGGGTATACAATTTAACTGATGTGGGAGGGTCTAATATGTAGTGGGATTACATGTAGTATTTAATGGTTTTAAGTGGAGTTATAATCTTATATTATTTCGACGATATGGAATAGAACATCCGGTATATATATATATATATATGTGGTCAGTAAACGTATACGTGGATGACTTCTCTTTTTTTATGTACAATAGTTATTAGGTGTTATTGACCTTGTGTTCTATCGGCCACATTATTCCCTACTTTGTACATGTAAAGAGAAGGGACAAAACCGGGTATTTTATGGCATAAATGTTAAAAATTACATTATGTCAAATTCAATGACATTTACCTAATTTACACTCCATATTTAGCTATTTGGAAAATTCTCCCATAATAAAAAAGGGGTCTATAAGCTTTTCTTTATGGAAAATGTCCTATTACCATTTTAATTTAAATTTAATACCATTTTAGCCTTAGATTTATTAAAAAAAAATTATTTATCAATAATTAATTAATTTATAAAAATAGAAAAGCTATATCTTCTAGGTGGTACAGACAACGAAGATCCAAGATCTCTTTACAGTTTTAAATCAGATTCCCGGTGTGAGAATACGATTTGCGGTGTGGGGGTATTGTTATTTCGGAGTTTCTTTGGAATATCGCGGTTTCAGAATCAGGATCTGTGGACCTTCTGAGATTTGTGTTCATTGATTAGGATCTTATGCGTGGACCCTGCTTTGAGTTCAGAATGGCTGTATCATTACTTTATAAACATATATTTAGATTTCATTTGGCTGAGGCTCATATCGTCAGAGTATGACTTTGCTGAATTGGTATTTGGTGCGGTTTTATATGTGGAAACTGAGGTCATATAATATAGGACAAAGGATTGCATCGAATAGATTTCGTCTTTCATGGGTTTCTACAATCTTGGGTATAACTTTAGTCGTAGGGAATGCATAGGAGTGACATCTATGGATATAACTAAGAGCACTAAACATCAAGCACAAGGTTTTGTGGACACTCGTAACAGAGTAGAGGACTAGAGGTGTCTACAGCGGGGAAGCCTAGTTTCTTGACATGGTTGGGGGAGATCTTTCTCCAACTGGACACTTGCTTATTGTATACGGTTTAAATACGATGCTTGTTGTGTTACTTACTTACTTACTTTATAAGATGTTTAATAATCTGTTCCTGTCTGAACAGGTTATGCAAGAAGGCTATGGTGGTGAGGCATTTGCAGTTTCTCAATGGTTACAATACGGTTTTAAGGATTTCGGGGAACATAGATCTCTCCAACAAAGAGTTTTCAGTGGTAGAAGAAGCACAATCAAAGGCTCCTGATCTTTGAAGCTATAATGAACTGAGGGAGCAACAAGACATGAAGAGTGTTCCATGGTTTGGGTAAAATTATTGAGCCATATGAGGTTTTTTCGATCACTATTTATAGATTTGTCAAAGGGTTTTTTTGGAGAACATGTATCTACAGTAACTCAGAGGTTTCAGCAATTTCTTCTTCATATTTATTATCTTGATAATGACAACAACAATATAGTGAAGCAAGGGGTTTTGTGGTACATGCTTGTGTTAGCTTTCCTTTTCTTCCTCGAGTCTTGCCTATGCCCCTTTTATGTTTTCCAAAAGTTTCCATGTTTGACCTCTTGTATAACTTTTTTGTTTCGGATGTCATTGATACACTATAAACTCCTCAGTTGACTGTTATATGAACGCAATGGTAAATCCTATTCTTCTATTATTCTGCCTGAGCCAAGACTGGTTCCACTAGTTAAGATGCTTATACTGAACAGGAGGGCAATGACTTAAGCCAGTTTGTGTCTACACTGGAGGGGCATTTTCCAATGTATGCCACAAATTCTCTGGAAGATCAAATGTAAGCATTTTCTATCTTTCCATGAGTTAGGAAAATTACTTGAAACATGTAAGTCTGAAGCTTCTGTTCCTTCTGAAGGCGTTGTTTATGGAGTCTTCTACGAGATATCTTCATGGCCTTACATGAAAGATGGAGTTCAAGTGCGAGAGTAAGATTCAGAAGCAGACATGGATTGCTGGGATTCAGTCTACTCTCTGCAACTGCGCAAAGTAACTTGTCTCGAAGCTGACAAGTGATCTCTTGAATCATTAGCCTCAGACTTCAGTGATCTTATGCCATAGAGAATCCTGTAAATACTTGTTCACAGTTGACAAATACTGTAAGTGAATCAGTAATCTTCCAGAGAATTGTTTAACCTTCTTTTTTTTTATTTAGTTGTTCATACAACAAAAAACAGATGAGAATCGTAGTCCTTGCTTGTTTCATTAGAATACAACAGTCTTTTTTGTTCCATAAGGTAACCCCGCAGTATGATTTTATAGCTTTTGTGAGGCACTTTTTTCTCAATATCCTCAGATTCCTGGCCAACGCTCCTTAGATTGCCCCTGTGGAATGAAGATAACAAGTACATTCATCATAGTAATCGAGATGAAGATGAAGATTACTAGAGAACAAGCGGAAATAGTGATTCAGTTCTAAGAGGCGGTAGAAGGAATACATCAGAAGCTGCTGTATACCATTCATTCAGCTATGGCTTCTTTACTAGTTTTGTTTGTCGATCAAAACAGATGTCCATGTGGCTCAAAAGTAATAGTTTTCAACATCATTCTCAAAAATAAGACGAGAACAGGGTCCAAAATGGAAGGATGAAAAGGACAGTCCCTTCAGGTGTTTATAAAATCATAATTTCTCATGTTTACCATTCAGTTTCAATGTAGGATTATCATCCAAAGAAAAGAAAAAAAAGCCATAAAACAGGCAATACATCTCATCACGGATTGGACAAAGACTCTTGAACTCACAAAAAGAGGAAGCTCATTTAAATCTCTTCCAAAGTGTTAAACAAATAAATATAATTCATTACTCGGAGACCATCTCATTGTATCAGTGATCATATAGTCTTATGATAAAAGTTATGGGGTATATTATTAGTAAAGAGAAAAGCTTTATACAAACAAAACAAAATATCTCCAAAGTAAAATTGGTCTCCCTCGACCTGTTTTCATCTTAGTCCAGAAATCAAAATCACATATGAATTCCAACTCATCCCAACAAGAACAAGAACAAAAAAAAACCAACAGAAACGCAAAATCTTCAGTCATATATAAGATAACAAAATAGCTGATACTTTGCAAATAAAAGTAAAAACAACCATAGCTCTTGCCATGCTCTCTCTTTGACATTCCTTGATCAAAGAGAGGCAATACTGTGGACATGTTGAGGTGCGATACGGACAAGACAATCACGCTGCTTTAAGAACCCATAAGAGCGTCTAAACTCTTTATTGTCTCCAATGCCTAGGAGCCTAACTCTTCTGAGGTTTTGGGTTTGAACATTGTAGTAAAAAATGTAAAAGGGTCCAATCTGAGGTGACAAGGTGGGAGGAGCCATAATGATCTCCCCAGCCTGGTTGGTTCCTGGAAAAGACATTTCGAAGCCCCCAACAGAATCCCACACCGAGGAGGGAAACACGCAATGTTGCTTTGACCATTCATGTTTCTCGGGGTCTTGTAATATCCATAAATCAAAACTATTGAAACGATCATAAGGGTATCTCACAATAGAAGCTAGCTTCCCATTGTAATCAATAAATATGGAATACATACCCCATTGAACAAGAGGCTCATGTGCTTGGATAAAACTTAGTTTCTCAGTTCTAAGATCAAAACTAACCATAACTGGATTCTTAAAATGGGTTGAGTTACGAGCACCATAGTAGATGACACCATTGACGCATACTCCCACTGATATGGTTCTATAGGGTCCAGGGGTACCCTCAATGTGTCTCCATTCTTGACATGATCCTCCCAATGTTAACACCTTGTGGTGTACTAGATGATCAGAATGATCTATGGATTCCACAAACAATGCCTTATGTTGACCTTCAACAGGATCGTATCCCACGAATCTGGTGGACCTGTGTAACTTTATGACCTGCTCCGTGCTAGGGTTACATACCATCAACAGACCATGAACGCCAACGGTGAGAAAGCCATGGAGAGAAGCGAAATCCTGTCTGATGGAACTCAGTCCCACTGGTATTGCCATCTCCAAGTTTGGTACCAAAGAAGAAGAAGAAGAAGACTCCTCAAACGAGAAGAAAAAGGTGAGTTTCGCTTCAACCTCATTGAATATACCGTTAGCCAAAGCTACCATAAACCTCTGCGCTTGCTTTGAGGACATAGAGAAGAAGGAATCGATGAACCCTCTGCTTCGGATGATGGAAGACCAAAACTTTGACACGCATCGGAACTTCATAACAGACTTGGCACCCAATCTACCCACTATAGCCATCTTTAGATCAAAAGGGAGCGAATCAAACTTACTCTCGTCCTCGGATTCGACTCGTGCTTCTTGGTGGGTCGACCTCGCAGGCAATCTAGTCACTCTAGCAATCTTCAGATCAACTGCGATCGGACCTGACTTACTTCGGCTCCTACACAACCTCCTCTCCTCCTCGTTGCCTTCTCGCTCCTTGCGTTTCATGGCCGACATAAACCCTAAATTCGACTCCGACAATACAATAGATTTGTGGGATTGTTAAGACGGTGGAACTTAAACTCGTGTATGGTACCATTTATATATAGAATTATATTAAAACGTCATTAACATTCCTATTCCTAAATAAATAAACAATAAACCAAAGTGCATTAGCTTTAGGAACATTGCCGTTTCTCTCTCTAGCCGAGTATGGCCTATGGTCGGATCCGGTTTGTCTTGGTCTAATCCTCCTTATGGTTATTGCATCCACGTCATCTAATCTATTAAACTGAAGTACAAATATGAAATAACCCTTATTTTTAATTAATATTTACAAAAAATGTCATTGATATTATCCATGTAACCAAACATCTAAACATTGATTCTTAACAAGAAAAAAATAAATGTGGGCTAAGCCCATTAACAATCTTTGTCAATTAAAATGAAGATTTCATAAAAAATGTATTTGTGTTTTCCAAATTTTTATAATAAAAACAAAATTATACATATATATAGCATTAAATTAGTTTTTTTTATTCATATTCATATAAACTACCAACTATATTTGAACTATAAAAAAGATAACAATCTTAATAATTTTTAATTATAATATGAACTTATTCTTTTATAATAACAAAATCATGTAACTTTCCATAAAAATTTAATGACTAAAGTACATACTAATATTTATTATAAATGGTTATATATACAAACAAATATAATGCATTATCATTTCTACGATATATATCTAATAAGAATAACTTATGTAATTTATAAATTTAAAAAATTTAATCACCATATAATACATATACACAGTTAGGTCTATGACGGATCGAATATCTAGGGTATTCTAGGATATACGGATTCGGATATGCATTCGTCGGATTCATAAAATTGTTATCCGGATACGGATATTTGGGGTTAGGATATTCGGACTAAAATCCGAATACACGCTGATATCCGGACATGTTTTTTTAATTAAAAATTAACTATTAACATCTATTTAGTCTATTTAAAATTATTATTTAAAAAAGCTTTAAATCATGAAATTTAATAAAATTAAAATTTTAGTTATTTTATATAAAAGTATATATAATATACAAAGATAACTATAATTAAATTTTAAATATTTAATATTTGGATCCGATATCCAAACCTAAAATTTTGCTATCTAAATTTGTACTTGGATCAATCAAATTCGTAAAATCACTATCATAATCCTTGAATATTCGTTTTTCGAAGCGGATGGGATCTCGAATCGGATAACAGATATTGAATATTAAGTTCAAGTCATATATACAATTATATCAAACAAATTGGTTAAAATATTAGACATTAAAAAAATAACACCCGCGCGGACGCGCGGGTCAAAGGCTAGTTTGTTTTATAACAAGGATATCAAAAATTTATTCTTAAAAAACCGAATAATTGCTAGAGCTGTAAATAAGTGGCCCTGTTCATGGGCCTAACCCAATCCACATTTCTAAACTATCACACCCAAATATAATATATAAGGAATAAATTAGCTCTATCCTAATGATTTATTAGTCAAATATAAAAAACAAAATTGACAATTGTACAGACCAACCATTTTAAGACTAGTCAAGATTTACTAATTTAAGCAAAAAAAAAAACAAAACAATTTTTTTACCAATTTAGGAAAATTTAGGCAAAAATAAATTCAATAATTATTTTTTTTCTTTCAAAAAATCACTTCCTTTTTATTCCGGAAAATCACATTTTTAATATATAATGTCGAATTGTACTTCAACACAATTCATTTTTTTTAGAAAAATGAAGCATTGGTAGTAAAGTGCCAAACAATGTTTTTTCCTAATAGAAAATCATGTTTAAAGATGTACTATTTTTATTGTTACTAATCACAAACCGATACCAAAAGTTACAGTAAAACGATGCTCTCAGCTTTTTTTGCACCTTCTTCTCCGACTATTTCTTCTTACTGTTTTGCACTATTTTGTAACCGCTTTACACTTCGACTTACCGCTAAAAATCTCGTTCCGCTTTTGTTCCCCAATCGGATCCAATAATATGGATGAAAGGCGTGTGTATTGTACGTGACTGCTGAACCATAAGGTTCGGTGCAAGGGTAATTCCTTAATCTCGTGAACCTGTGTAACTTTATGATCTGCTTCGTGCTAGGGTTATATACCATCAACCCACCATGAACGCCAACTGTGAGAAAGCCATGGAGATAAGCGAAAGCCTCTCTGATGGAACTCAATTCGTTGGCGTTACACCATTAAACAATGGGACGAAGACGAGGTGACGTTCGACTTAGAGATAAAACAAAGTAACGTTCAGTTTTCAGTTGGAAGCGAGGTGATGTTTGAACAACAAGACGTATGAACTCATAAAGAAAGTAGGAGGTGACGACACGTTCAAAAATGAGCTAGCTAGGTAGTTTTATATTAATAAAATATAGTAAGGTACAAGAGTGCCAAGCTTTCCTTTTGGAGTTATTTGGCTACAAGGTCGGATTTAAAGATTGGAATCTAACAGTTCACTGACTAGATCAAAATGAATGTTAAATTCGATTTAAATTTTCATTCCCTCACTAGCAATATTCTATTCTGTTTAGTTTTCTCGCTCTAGCCAATTGTGTTTTTTATTAATGGTTGGTATTCTATCTATATAAGATGAACTCAAAGGTAGCTCGTGTTAGGTGGAAGCTCTTATTAAAGTTCATCATTCGCTTGCCTTCGTTGCCGAAGTAAGTTGTAAGAATAGTTGTTACGTGGGTCATCATTTATTCTAAAGACGAATTATTCATGGCAAAGGATTGTTGAACGAGGTTGTTGCGATGATCCACCCTAATATGTAGCCCACCGTGCCACTTTTCTCGTGGATGCGAGTATTCGGCGACGTGACCGATCTTGGTCGAAGGACATAAGTCTAGTAGGCTCGGTTGATAGTTTCAGATTGGGCCTGCATTTTCGCGAGCCGATATTTATTTTGGTTGGACATGTAGGTGGTACCACGCTCACTTGTAACAATTAGGCCCCCCCCCCCCCCCCCCCCCTCCAATGAAGTGGCATGCTGTTATTGGACATAAAGTAGTTTTGGCTCGAATAGAGGTCGTCGATGCCAGGTTGGGTGGCGCAAATTTTGAAGAGTTGTGTAGGTATGATTAATAATGATGTTAATATAAAGGAAAATAGACCATAAGAAAGGCACTCATCTTTATCTTTTCATCCCAAATACTTTATAGTTCTACTAAATTTGTTTAGAAAGTCTAGAATAAAGCACAATTCACACATCAAATTACTAGCAACAAAATAATAACACAAGCATATGCTTTAATACAAGGAAACTATTTGGATTAAATAAAGTAGTTTTTAGAGAAAAAATACTCTCTTTGTTTCAAATATATATATATCTTAGAAATTTTACACATGAAAAAACATTTGTAATTTTGATTACCAATACATTATTTTTTTGTAATTAATTATTTTTTCATAACTTTTAAGCAATAGAACTTCAATAATCATAATTATGTTTTTTGAAATGTACAATTTACCATTAATTAATATTTAATACATTGAAAAAGTAAAAATATATTTTTTTGAAATATTTTTTTTCTAAAACATTGATCTTGGAAGTAGTAATATTAAAACGCATTTCAAAATACACAAGGCTTAAATAAATTCTTTTGGGGACCAAAATTTAGGAGAAAAAAAATATTCTATGAACAATTTTTGTACAACATCATTACTTTTGAGTCTCAATTCGCAAAAACATGTGAACCAGATACTTATTTGTAAACCAGGGTCCAAATGTGCCCAAATCCTCCAATATATAGGCACAAAGCTGGATTTGTGGGAAATCAAACAGAACCGCAAAGACTTCTTCAATACAAGCTTTGCTTTGGGGATTTGACAGATCACACAGACATCGCCAGATTTGTATTTGTGGAATTCCTTCCATGTATACATGTTTCTATTTATACATACATATATATATATATATATAATTTCCTTTTATAAAAAATAATAATTTCCTATATACTCGGAATCCAAAATTTGTTCCCTTTTTCCTTTCTAGCTAATTTTATGTAATATTATTATTTGGCAATATGTTTTCTATAACCTTTCGTTTTTAGCATGTTGATATATAATAAAACACAAATGTAATATAATATATTCTATAAAAAAATCAATGATACTTTATAGATACTGTCATACCTATACAACAAACACATAAAGTAGAAATTTAGGATATCTAATACCTCAACTAAATTGATTTTCAAACGATAATTTTCTAAACCAATTATTTAAATTCAAAAAAATATTGTTTATCTAAAATCTCGACGAAATTAATATTCAAAAGCGTATATACAGAAAATAATTACAATAATATTCATGAATAAGACACAAATTTTGAAAATATTAGAAAGAGGCCAGATTTCCAATTTGACATACATTAAAAATTCTGTAAATCTAACTCCGTAATCCTCGATATTTATTTGTGATTTTTTATTTAAAATAGAAAAATATTAATTAGAGAGCATATTTCTAAATTTAGTTAAGAAATTTTGTTAGAATTTACTTTAATAATTTATCATATCGAAGATTGACTTATGAATTTGTTCTCGTGGATTTACGATTTTGTTATTCTTAAAATATATTACTTGATTTGCTTTCAATTTTATAAAGATCCTAAATCAGTTCTACACATCTTTTGCTATATATACAACTATCTTCATCACCTATTCTAATCATTCACTCATTTTTATTTATCAAAAATTTGAAAGCTATAATGACATTAATCATAAAAAGTACTAGCCATTCTAATGTTAAACATTTCAGAACAGGTCGGTGGATAGCAATAAAGATTAAAATCTGTCTGAAATAGTCTAAAAATAATTTATTTAATTTTATATATGATTAAA
>CAJHQQ010002965.1:0-53597 GCA_905132885.1 Moricandia moricandioides
TATGCTAAATAGACAAGCTCTCGCATGCATCTAACAACCTAGCTTAGTGGAATCAATTCTAGAACAGAATCTACTCTCTTAGTTGTCCATGTCCTAAGTTCAGGTTCCTAATTAGCTACTCTAAAACCAGGAATTAAACATAATTCCAAGATTGATATTACTTCATCCTACAAATCCTATTTTGGGGCTTTCATCACTACTATTACGAACCCTAAATCTAACAAGGGATCTACTCAAACATAATAATTGTCATAGAAATCATAGAATGCTTAGATTTGATAATGAAAAACCAATGAAGTTCCAAGAGGACTCTGAGGGGGCTCTCTCTTCTCTCCTAACATAAAACTAAGAACAAGATAAAGAGTAGAATGTGTAGCCGTTAACAATGGCTTAGAAAACATAAATATAGGGTTTAAACTCGTCCAAGGGTGTTCTGGTAATTTATGGTGGCTTTGGGCTTAAACTCAGCCCCATGTTCTGGAATCACTGTCGATCGACACCAAGGGTGCACTATGGATCGACATTCCTTTATCTCCTCGAAAGTTTCCTCTCGCGAAGCAGATAGAGCACTCTTTAGTAAAACAAGAATACATTGAGATCTAACCATCAGATGGACCTCAAACCGGTGTAATTCTCACTAGTGTCGATCGACACTTGAGACAAACTATCTCTCGACATCCAAGAAAGAACGACGATAGACTGCATAGGCTGAGCACCGATCAAAAACCCATGTTGAGACTTTAGGATCTTATGAAATGGCAATCATTGATCTACACCCACACATGTGCGCCGATCGACAACCACCAAGTACCAACTGAATTTGATTACCAAGTATTGATGCGAAGAGGTTGAATGCGTCAACAACACTCGTCTCAAACATCACCAGCACCAACAGGAGAAACTAACCAATAACATGAAGATGCACCATATCCTATGATCATTGACCAGGCTACAAAGGGACAAGTTATCAAAGGAAAGAAGAACAAGGTTCCCAAGCATCTAAGAAGAGAAGCTAATGAGAAAGAATTGGATAGTTTCACCAAGGGGATGATGAGGATCCCTCTGAACATGCCATTCGATGAAGTTTATTGGGCCCAACAGGTATGTATGTTTTCAGAGATAATAAAGAGACATACGAGGACACTGAGCGTATGTTCCATCATATCAGAGAGAAGCTGAAGCAGATGATTACATTGAAAAATAAGAGTGATCCTAGAAAGTTTCTGGTTCCTTGCATGATTGGATGTCACATCTACCCTAATTCCCCTCTGCGACTCATGTTCTTCAGTCAACACTATGCCTAAGTCTATGGCCAACCAACTGAATCTGAAGATAGAGCCTTCTAGCGATTCACTCACATTTATAGATTGTTCCAAGGTAAATTAAGGAGGAATTGTTAGAACCCTCCAGGTACTAATATGTCGTGCCATTGTTCCAGTAGACTTTCATGTCATTGATATTCATATAGAATGAAACTCTTCTTTATTACATGGGATAGCCTTCATGGTTATTGCAAGAGCTGTTTGCGACATGAAGACAAACATGTTATTTCTTTCACTCATCTGTGAGACCGATTTCTATGAGGGTGTCCAAATGGTCAAGGGAAACACAGGGCATATTGAGATAGAAGATGATCTAGGGTTTGTGGCAGTTTGTTATTGTGATTATGGTGCAGAGTACAAAAATGATGGACAAGCGTTGAACGACACTAAAATTATGCTGTTAAATTTATGTTCTTAATAATGTAATCTATTAAATTAACCATACGAGCTACTCTTGCCAAGAGAAGTCAAATTGAAGTACTTAGGGATCAAATCCACAGAGAGCGAGGACAGACAATAGATTTATCATAACTCTAATGGTTAAGCTTGCGAAACTATAAATATTGGTTTTAATTGTAAATCTTGTTGTAAACCTTATGGTTTTGGAATGCACATAAGTGGGCTTATCTTCTTGGTCGATACTTGGACCATTGGCCCATATGATTCTCGGATTGGGCCAGTCCATTTACCATTTGTCTTGGCTGACTTTTAGCTTTGTAAACTTGTCCCACATCGAGTATAAGATGTGGGCAAGTCGGCCATGAGGCCATATATATATGTGTCTCTTTTGTACTTATTTGATACACAAGAAAAGCAATAAGAACAAGTCTTACACACAATCTAAAACCTAGCCGCCTATCTCTCTCTCTCTCTAACCTTCTAGTTCGAGATCAACCTCTAGCAAAGACACGAGATTTACAACACGTTATCAGCATGATCCAGCTCTAAGCACAACCATCTCGAGTCCTAGTTCAAAGCCCTACAAGCCGAAACAACCCCAACACCACCCGAAAACCCTAATCGACGAACCTCTCTCTCTCTCTTAATTTTTGATCGATTGATTCTTAAATCTAAGAACTTATCCACTTTGAATCTTTCTTTGATTGATTGTTTAAGGTTCCTAAGAGGAAACCAAGGAGAAAAATCGACAAGGATTAAGGTATGTCATCAAACTTAATCTTGAGGTTCATCCGATTTTAAACATACATGTTTAGATCCGATTTTAAAAATTATGTTGAGGTTATTGCGGTTTGATTTTTGAACTTTTGCCATTGTTAAGATTGAAATCGAACCATTAGGTTGCTAGATGTTCATTGTTAGGCTGCTAGACAATCGAAACTTCTAAAACCCTAATCCAAAAAAGGAAAACCTAAATCAATCTGATTTAGGAAAACCTAACCTAAAAGGAAAACCATAATCCAAAAAGGAAAACCTAAATCAATCCGATTTAGGAAACCTAACCTAAAAGGAAAACCCTAATCCAAAAAGGAAAATCTAAAAAGGAAAACCTAAACTTAAAAGGAAACCTAAATCTATTTGGTTTAGGAAAATCCTAAAAAGGAAACTTACCTAAAAAGGAAACTTACCTGAACTTACCTAAAAAGAAACTTACCTAAATAAGGAAACTTACTTAAAAAGGAAACTTACCTAAAAAGGAAATTTTCCTAAAAAGGAAACTTACCTAAAAGGAAACTTACCTAAAAAGGAAACTTACCTAAAAAGGAAACTTTCCTAAAAAGGAAACTTACCTAAAAGGAAACTTACCTAAAAACGAAACTTACCTAAAAGGAAACTTACCTAAAAAGAAAACTTTCCTAAAAAGGAAACTTATCTACAAAAGGAAATTTTCCAAATTCCTAAAAGTATAAGATCTAAATCCTAAAACCCTAGAATAAATAAGGAAAGTTTGTTTTTGCATGAAAATACATGCATTGGTCGATGATGCTAGACGATGGTCGATGATGCTAGACCACGAACCGCGGATGGTCGGTGGTATGTACCATGCGGTACGAACACGGACGCAGATGATAGATGGCACGTACCATGCGGTACGACCAGTCACGTACCATACGGTACAACCCACAGTGATCCATATGAACCACGACCCGCGACCAAACCACGAACACGGATGGTCGATCACCCGCATCATGCGGATAAACCACGGTCCGTGAAGGTCGATGATGCGTACCCTCAGGTCCGGCTAGACCGTGATCCGTAATGATCGATGATGCGTACATGGTACGGGTAGATCGCGGACGGTCGATGACCCGCACCAGTACGTGCGGTTAGACCACGAACCACATGAGTCGATGAAGCGTACCACGACGTACAGCCAGATCGTGTGCTTGTCCAATCGGTTTTAAAACTGATTTTCATTACGATTTTAAATAGACAAGAGATGTGGTATAATAAGACCTAAGCAATCTTAATCATATTTTCAGATGCCAAACATCACAAACTTGGACTTTGCACCCCTCAGTGTCAAAGGTGACAATTACTTGCAATGGGCATTATACATTGAGATATCTCTTGGAGCCAAAGGCCTAGAGCATTGTATCGTTGAGGGAAACAATGCTAATAAGATAGAGAACTCAAAAGCCCTCATGCACATCCGACGTCACATAGAGGAAAGCTTGAAAGTTCAATACCTCACAGTGAATGATTCATATGAGCTATAGAAAGAATTTAAGATGAGATATGATCATCAGAAGACTTTGGTTCTTCCAACAGCCACCTATGAGTGGATTCACCTCAGGATTCAAGAATTTAAGTCTGTGAATGAGTACAACTCAGCTTTGTTCAGGATAGTCTCACAATTGAGGCTATGTGGCGAGATTGTAACTGATAAGCAGTTGTTAGAAAAGACATTCCAGACAATGTCTTCAAGCAATATGTTGCTTCAGCAACAATATAGACAAAAGGGATTTAAAATCTACAGTGAACTCATTCATTGTTTATTGCTTGCAGAACAGAACAACAAACTGCTCTTGAAGAACAGTGAGCTTAGACCCCCAGGTACTAAGCCGGTCCCTGAGACAAATCATGCCCAGCCTAAGGATGGTACATAGGCCAACCATGTCCAGCATGACCAAAGAGGTCGCAGTTCCTCATATGGGCGAGGACGCGGCCGTGGTTGAGGTCAAGTGCGAGGACGTGGACGTGGTAGCCATGGCAAAGGGCGTCTTACCCCTTATGATCGTCCAAACCAGTCCAATCATGGAAGAGGTAGAGGAAAAGGCAATGGGACATCTTCAAGGCTACAAAATCCTGGGACTTCACCTTGCCATAGATGCGGAATAATAAACCATTCGGCAAAGAATTGCCGAACTCCTAAGCATCTGGTCGACCTCTATCAAGAGAGTCTAAAAGGCAAGAATCCAGAAGCTCATATGATGTATCAGGATGATGAGGGTGACTTTGATCACAACCAAGATGAACTTATGGGTCACGAAATTGATCATAGCAAAGACGATCCCATGGATCATGAAACTTCAAATATGCTGAAATGATAACCAAGTAGAATAAAAGTGATGTTTTGGTGTTCAGGCTTTTATATTTCTAAGTGTTTTATTTTATAAAGTGATTGATTAACATAAGGATAGTCAATATTATAAGACCACAAAATAACAAAAGGCATTCACCCAAATGAAAGATCCATTGAGTTATATACTTCAGTATAAATGGTTTCCACATTAAACCAATGGGCAAAGGAAACATCAGTTCCTTTCAGATTATAAGCCTTATAAAGTGGTCAATGACTATACCTATATGCTCTACTAATCTAGACTATGCTAAAGATTATTATGGTAAAGGCAAAAGCCATAGTGGTCCTATGACCCACAAAATTATAACACTATATGGCATTGACTGGATTAGCCATCCAAGTCCAAACTTGATGCAAAGAAAGAAATTATAAAAGGCACAAAGAGTTATCCCATAAAATCTCATGTTGTGAAACATGTACACAAGGAAAACTCATTAGGCTTTATTGTCCTAAGCATCACATAATTATAAGTATGTTCATGAGGGGGAGTGAGGACAAATCTCGTAGTCCATAAACATACTACAAATTCGTGTACCATGGTATATAACCATGCTATAAACGACTTAGAGGCTTAGAGTTTTCAAACTATCTCGGTGATACATCATCCACATCAAGCCTAATGCTTAAGGACATCATGAATTACATGTCTAAAGATTAAAAATGCATCAGGACATATAAGTGAGCATAGATATTCTCATCTCAGATTAAGGGTCATAAACCAGACATATACCATCTTAAGAGAATCTGAATATTCCACCACAGACATATGTGCCACTTAAGATGGAACCTCAGCAGAGGATTGAGGATGAGAATATATGTTGGATAGGGGTATGACCTTCTCCCACGAATTTTAAGAAACTTTGAGCCAAATATGGGTGATCAGATTAAGTGGCCAGGTTCACGGATTGCATGAGTAATGAATCCCACCATCCAACATTAAAAGGAGAAAGTTATAAAATGGTAGAGAGAATGGTATCAACCATCAAGAGAATGGTATCAACCATCATTGTCTTGGCAAGATCCTCGGACTAGTAAAAGACGTCCAAATGATATAAAAGCTAGCAGAACTAGATGCCAGACACATTGACCCAAAAATAATACCAGCTTGCACCAAATGAATTGTTGTCCTAGAAGAGACACAATCAAGTTGCTACAAAGTCTATACAAGATAGACCAATATGTTCCATAAGATAAAGGAACATCGGAAAAAAATGAAATGGTGCAAAGAAATTCCCGAGGTCATAAAAGGAAACCATTCCTAGACATAGAAAATGGTCGACCACAATATAAGATACCATACAATGGAATTTGGGACGCCAAAATCCATGGTACTTAAGGTGATTTGGGACACCAAACACCAAAGTATTACAGGTCATAAGATTGCAATCAACTATTTCATGTCTGGAATACAATGAAACGCAGAAAAGGGTATCGATACCAACGATATAAGACTGCACATACAGAGTAGCACTTGAATATAGAACAAGGATCATAAACCCACATGTGAGTACTCATACTCATAAATATAAGGAAACGTGGGGTTTAAAAGGTTTAAAGAACCTATTGAAATGGTGGACGTATTGGCCATAAAACGCCATCAAACCAGTGAATGGGGTCGTGTGAGGAAAAGAAAACCGTGAGATAAAAGAACATGATCACGTGGTCTAAGACGTGCATGTTCCTACTTACAGCATTTGAACATAGCTGATTACATAAGGTTACTCACAGAGACCAAGGAACAGATTATAACATATATAAGATCTGTGGTGGATGCTACTACAATTTGAAATGATAATGTCTGGAAAGAAATGATGATGTAGTAAGCAATATATTAATTACTGGATAATGGTACTAAAGGTACCAGAAAGATGAGAAAAGAAATTCTCAAAGAACGGCTTTGTTCCTTAGGCATCTAAGAACTGATACAGCTGCAGCTGCATATGATATTATCAACCAAATGATAATTAGTGAATGAGTTCTATAAGAACCATCAAAAATCAGTTCATATATTCATTATAAAAATGAAATTCCTTGTGTTCACAAACCAACTTGAAAGAAAGTTGATTGATTCCAAGACGATACAAGTTATCGATTAATTTTTGGACAAGTTATGATCATGATATTTGGATCATAAGGTCAAGATCTATATGATTTATGGTTGTTCCATAACTAAGAACATATTGAAAGAAATATGAAATGGTCGTAAAGAATGTGGATTCCCACAATACCGACCATGATGGCCATAAGGTATGTGGTCGAGAGCCAAAATTGTTATGCCGACCAAACAGTCGACCATACGACCATGAAAGTAACATAATTATCCAAGGTCCCTAGAGCCAAGTTAATTTCGGCCAGGTAAACCTCATGGACAACCATATGATGAGATGGATTAAGATCAGATAAACCAAAAATGGTTGATCATATGGGCAAAGGCCCAAACGACCAAAAGAATATGGTCGAGGCACGATCGATACAATGGTTAGACCATAAAGGTCGATATAATTACAATCGACCATATGACCATAAAAAACACATAATGGTCAAGAAATGAATCATTATGGTCGTGGTTAAGAAAGAGGTCATGAAACACAATACCAACCACGAGTGTCCTGATCATGAGCCATAGATACCATAAAAGATAACCATTGATAAGATGGATGACCAGATCTATATCAAATGGATATATTGATCATAACCATAATCCATCAGCATGCATACATCTATGCATAATATAGCTGATGATGAAGAAAGGTAATGAAAGGTTCTAAGGAACTAATGGTAATGGTAAACTTATACTTCGTTATTTATTTACAAGAACAAAAGGTTTAAGGTTTGTTTACACTAACCATACTAACCAACCCAAAGAAGGGAAGATTGGTTTTGCAGATGCAAATTTTTATTTGATCATAAACAGGTTATGAATTTACTCATGGAGGCATAACAACCTCATGAAGGTCATTCAACCATCCGAAAATATTGCATCCTTGAAGTAGGCAAGGCCGCAAGTAACTTTATCAAACCGTCCAGTAGTATTGATCACACATGATAAAAGTGATTAACCCGGTCGATGAAGAAGATTGATACGGTCGATGATGATCCAGCTTATGTGGTCGATAGTGATTCACCAATGGAAGTTTCGACCATTATCCCTAAAGGTGATGCATAGTTCAACCGAAGGGATGATACAATCCGTGACTCATCATGAAGAGATAAAAATGAGAAGACTGAAGAATCTATAGTGATGAATTCATCAGGGGGAGTAATGCGGCTGTACTCTTTTTCCTGTCTATGGCTTCCCTTTTTACCACATTGGGTTTTGGGTTTACCATACAAAGGTTTTAACGAGGCAGTATACCAAACGCATTGCGAACTCTAGATGGTTATGGCATTCAGGGGGAGTGTTGTAAACCTTATGGTTTTGGAATGCACATAAGTGGGCTTATCTTCTTGGTCGATACTTGGACCATTGGCCCATATGATTCTCGGATTGGGCCAGCCCATTTACCATTTGTCTTGGCCGACTTTTAGCTTTGTAAACTTGTCCCACATCGAGTATAAGATGTGGGCAAGTCGGCCATGAGGCCATATATATGTGTCTCTATTGTACTTATTTGATACACAAGAAAAGCAATAAGAACAAGTATTACACACAATCTAAAACCTAGCCACCTATCTCTCTCCCTCTCTAACCTTCTAGTTCGAGATCAACCTCTAGCAAAGACACGAGATTTACAACAAATCTATCAGGAATAGGAAATTATCTAAAATAACAAAAGTGAATGCAAATATGGAAAAGGGGTAGATCTAGGTTTTCTGGCAAGTGAATTATAATGGATAGGATGCATGAAATTATTAATATGCGAAAACAATAAATGTTAACTAGTCCGACCCCCTCATATCCCAACTAATGTATGCGAACATAAGTGTACCCTCGATCAACGACTAAGGGCTTGTGTCGATCGACGCTAATCAGACAGAATATTCGTCCACTATGTTAATTAGACAAGCTTTCGGATGCATATAACAACCTAGATCAATGGAATCAATTCGGGTACAGAACCTACTCTCATAGTTGTCCATGTCCTAAGTTAACGTTTCTAGTTAGCTACTCCAGAGCACAAGCATTAAACACAATTCCAAAGATTGATATTATTTCATCCTAGCAATCTTATTTTGGGACTAATTAATTAATACCATTATGAACCTAAATACAACAGGTGTATTACTTAGACATGAACAAAGAAAACATGATGAGCTGAATAATATAATGCATAGAATAATAAATGGGGTTCCAATACAAATCTATGAAGGAGTTCAGATCGTCTCACCTAAACTACTCAAAAGCTCAATGCAAGAAAACTAAAAGCTGTAAATTCAAACATGCTGCTCTTCTGCCTAAACAATGGCAGAACCCATATAAACTAGGTGAAAACTCATCCAGGGGCTTTCTCGTAATTTGTCTTAACTTAGGCTTTAAGTTAGCCAACGCTCTGTGAGTGGGCCGTCGATCGACAGCAAGGATGCTCCATCAATCGATGGACATGCTTGACTTCGACTCGTACTTAGCTGAATGTGAACAGCTACTAGATTTCTCTTCTGAATACTCTAACAAGCTCAATGATCTCCATGATGCTCCAGAACGTACCTGAACCTGTAAAGACTCTAAAACATAGTCAAGACACACATAATAGACTCCAAATAAGGTCCAAATGATGGTCTAAAACTGGTAACTAACAAGGTATATCAACTCCCTCAGACTTAACCTTTTGCTTGTCCTCAAGCAAAACAAAGGTAACATGTGAAAGAAGTTTGAAAAGCGGGAATTCACATAATATATAAGTATAACTATCACCCTTAATATATTGCAATCACATCAAATAATGCTAATAAAAGAGAAACTTGATATGCCATCTCCTAGTATAACAACCAAATCCATTTTGTGAGCAACTCAACAAATACTAATTTGACCCTCCCCTCTACTGATCTCATTTCTTTGCATAAAAATAAAGTGCATACTTTACCTTGGGAGTATCGATCAAAGGATACATTGGCTCAACTCTTGCAAATTCGGATATACAAATAAAAAGTCTTTCATGATCCCTTTCTTCCCTCTTTTCTCTCTTCTTAGAATCTTTTTAAACCTCATACTCAATGGACAATGATGCTGATATAGTCCATCTTGGCATCATATTTTTGATTTTGTTTTTCCAAAGTTGTTGGCGAATATTGGGGTCATCGGTAATGTACATATCCCTCGCTTCCAACAATGTGTGATCATTCCTTTCTAAATTAGAATAATGGGGTCATAGTTAATTTACTTACCCCTCTGCATATTTCATGAAATCCTTTCAATCTTTTATTTTTATTAATGCTGAAGAGAGAGAAGAAGGAAATCAAAAATACACAGACTAGTACCTTACAAAATTTGCAGAATGAATCCGATCCGATGTATGCCAAGCCCCAAAGCAAGAATTAGGTTGGAGATCAGCTTTGGTTCCTTCAAACTTTCTTAGTAAGTACAATCTAATGGTAGGATTATCCACTTTGGCATCTCTTGTAATCTCTGCAATCAACAAATCTAAGAGCGGTGCTAGAGTGTGGTTAGTCAATAAATAAGTTCTGATCATAATCCTTTTCTTGAAGTAAATATAGCAAATAAAAGCTCAACATAAATAAAAACATCAGAAAATTTCTCCATACAAAAATAACATTGTCCCAGTGTTCTCCCGTCCGGTTCGGTTAAGGAAAAAACTAAATCATAAGTAAAATAAAGAGAAAAAGTCGAAGTTACCGAAACTCCGTAAAGAGTGTCGACCAATGGGGAGTTATGATTGTCGATCGATTGGTAAACTATCCAAGTCGCCGACCGATGGTGAAGTGTTGATGTCGACTGATGGCGGTTTTGAACTTTTCTACTACTTCCTTGAAAACCTAAAGTAATTAAATAAAAGCCGTAACTAATAACTAAATAGTGAAAAACGAAACTAAAACATACTACATAGTGGGATGCCTCCCACTCCTCACTTGGTTATAATCTTAAGATAGACGTTTGGATTTCTGGACTAGTAAGGCGGTTCATCGAACTAATGTGGATAGCAGTTATCCGCATACTCTCTGTCCGTCTGAAACCATGCACTAATGAAGCTCCTCGCAGCTTCTTCTCCTCTGGTTATATGGTTGTCCATCCTTATCTGAGTAGTCTCCATTGTACTCATACTGTCCTGGATTGTTTGAATGCATCTTGTCAGCATGTTAAGCCTGACATCTTTGGGCTCTGAAATATTATCCAATTTCTGGTAGATACTATTACTCATCAAGTCTTGAGATTGGTAAACTCCATCAAGTTTGTCTTCCAATAACGTCTCTGTTACCAGCCTCTGCCTAAATTCTGTGTGATGGCTATCGATCGATGGCCTAGTGTATCCGTCGGTCGATTTTGAAATAACTGTTAGAATGAAGATAAATAATGCTGGTGAAGCGACCAAGCATCAAAGATGAAGCCTCCAGAGCAAGTTTGAATCTGTCCGTACAGTCTTGGTGCGCAAGTATCAAATCCTAACCTAGAGTGTCTTGGAAGTCAAGGCAAGTGGGAAACTCGTCCAGCTGAGTCTTATGAAGCATATTTGAAGTTTAAAATAGAGTTCAGGCCGTTGGAGAGAGATCAGACAAGTTGGGATTTAAATAGAGTAAAAGTCACATGTGCATAATACGATGAGCCTGCTGTCACTTTCACCCAACCAGACTGTGCCCATCTCTCTCTCCTGTCAGTCTCACTCCCTCTGGTCGAGATTCACCTTGGCTGCATTCTCCTGGATTCATCAGAAACCCTACAATAATATTAGTTTAGTAAATTTGTACTTTAACAATAGTTTAATATGTTGCAAGTTGTTATCTGGCTATAAAGCCACTCCATGTGTATTCTGAAACCTCTAAGCAAAGAGAAGTTTTTTTTCTTCACTATTCTCTGGTTCCATACTCCCTTAGTCTCTCATTCTCTCTAATCTCTCTGGTTACACACAAATTCACCCTCTTTGATACTCAAGAACACTCTCATACTTTCATACTCTTCACTGCATTCTCTTTGATTCTCACTTAATCTCTTCATTCTCTTTCTCTTAGTTTCGACCATACTCTGTTTCTACATCACTCTCACACCTAAATTCATCTATTCTCACACTAACTGCTCCAATCAATTGTTGTTGTTGAATAATCTAATGAGTGTAGTCCATCTTTTTCTTCATTTCTTCCATGCATGTGGTTAAGAAGCCAATAATGTTGTTGAACAGGTGGTACAGGTCATCAAGCCTCTTTTAGTAGTCATCCATAATCATCTTATGGGATCAAATTCCTTTTACCATGTTGTCAACTTCTTGTGTGTTGTAAGTTGATGTGTCTGGCCTGGCTCTGCGAATGTCTGCTGCATACTCTGGCAAATATAAATGAGTATATTTATGCATATTGGCTCTCTCATGAATCTCTCTAATGTCCTCCTTAGACACATTAATGATTCTGCCATCCATGGCTTGTGCATTGCCATTATCATCTCTGTAAACTCCATACTCATCTCTCTTCTCCCAACAAAATCTTCTTTGATTGTTGTTCTCAAAAGCTTTGGATCCTTATTCGGTGAGGCTGTTGATCGATGTTAAACGTGTCTTATCGATTGATGCTGTGTAATCTGGGTTTGGTGTGCTCTGGTTCCTACTTACGGTATTTCTTTCAAATGTAGATAATGTCTTTGGGACTGTCTTCTTCGTTATGATCTGTGACGTGAGTGTGGGTTGATGGTTGAGGTTTGAAATCAAATGATTGTTGATTGTTGAGACTGTCGATCGACTGCTGAAGCTGGTTGTGAATCGATGTTATATCCGCAGACTCTCTCTTTAGCTCGAAATCATAAAAGCATGCGGCAATAAGACATGCTTCTTCCATGGCAAGACCAAGGTACTCAATAATTTCGTCTTCCTTGTAGTCGTCATCATACTCTTGGTTAGACGGATCATATCCTAAATCAAGATGGTGAGTGTCGATTAATACTGAAGGGTAGGTATCAGCCGATTGTTGAATGTTCTCCCCGTCGACCAATTGTCTGGGATAGGTGTTCATCAGTGCTCCATCATCTGAATCCTCCTTGTGATCATAGTCTCAGAAACATGTAGCAATCAAACCTGGACCCTCACCCGCTTCTTCTTCTTCTTCTTCTTCTTCTTCTTCTTCTTCTTCTTCTTCTTCTTCTTCTTCTTCTTCTTCTTCTTCTTCTTCTTCTTCTTCTTCTTCTTCTTCTTCTTCTTCTTCTTCTTCTTCTTCTTCTTCTTCTTCTTCTTCTTCTTCTTCTTCTTCTTCTTCTTCTTCTTCTTCTTCTTCTTCTTCTTCTTCTTCTTCTTCTTCTTCTTCTTTAATATGCGAGAACAATAAATGTTAATTAGTCTGATCTCCTCTTGTCCCAACTCTCGTATGTGGACATAGAAGTTTACCGTCGATTGACGGCTAAGGGCTGGTATCGATCGACGCTAATGAGATAGGAATTTTGTCCAATATGTTAATTAGACCAGCTCTCGCATGCATCTAACAACCTAGCCCAATGGAATCAATTCTAGCACATAACCTACTCTCGTAGTTGTCCATGTCCTAAGTTCAGGTTTCTAGTTAGCTACTCTAGAACACAAGAATTAAACATAATTCCAAAGATTGATATTATTTCATCCTAGCAATCATATTTTGGGTCTAATTCATCAATAACATTATGAACCCTAAATCTAACATGTGAATTATTTCAGACATGATCAAATAAAACATGATGAACTGAATAATATAATGCATAGAATAATAAATGGAGTTCCAATACAATTCTCTGAAGGAGTTTTGATCTTCTCCCCTAAACTAATAAGAAGCTCAATCAAAGAAAAATAAAAGTAGTAAATTAAAACTTGCTGCTCTTTTGCCTAAGCAATGGCAAAATCCATATAAACTAGGTCAAAATTCATCCAGGGGGATTCTCGTAATTTATCTTGACTTGTGCTGGAAGTTGGACAATACTCCGCGAGTGGGCCGTTGATCGACAACAAGGATGCTCTGTCAATCGATGGTCATGCTTGACTTCGAGTCGTACTTATCTGAATGTGAACAAATACTAGATATCTATTCTTAATACTCTAACAATCTCTATGGTCTCCATAATTCTCGAGAACATACTTAGACCTGTAAAGACTCTAAAACACAGATCAGACACACATAATAGACTCCAAATAGGGTCCAAATGATGGTCTAAAACTGGTAAATGACAAGGTATATCAGACATCTAACTAGGAGCATCGACCGACAGCCATATGATCTAGAATACCGACAAGCTATTTTGGTTGAAGCCACAATTCCACCTAAGAGAACAGTTACTGTAGTAGCACCAGATGAGCATGGAGTCTACAGAGATGAAGAGGGCAATGAACGGGCTGAGGATAAAATTTTAAAAGAGGATATGAGAGCAATACTTGAGATGGCAGACAGTAATGGAGGGTGTTACTTGAATCTAGAAGAGTATGATGGATGTTTACGCTGTCTGGAGCCTACCTTACACCTCTATCTCGGCCAGAAACCTGAGATACACAAAGAGAACAAATTCAAGAGATGACAGATGACATCTACAGAGCTCAAGAAAGGATGTTTGATGAGTTCTACAAGAAGGTTGATGTAATCTATTATCCTCTCAATAACATCTTTGGATGGATTAACGAATGTATGGAAGAGCTACAACTGAAAGTGAATTACACACATGAGATTATCCAGAGACAACAAGAACAAAGAACCAAAGGAGAGAAATCCATAAGGAGTTTTGTAGGCACATCGTTTGAAATGTTTGTAGAAGATGTGGAGACTTGTTTCCAACAAGTCTTCCATTACCTCCTTACTAGTCAGAACTTCCAAAACATCAAGCTATAGACTATAAACTATAAACAAGAACTTTATAAGAGGAAACCCATTTAGTTTTTAAAAAACAACACGAGGATACATGACTGCATAGAGCATCGATTGACACTTGATCACTTTCGATCGATAGACCGACACGGGTATCGATTGATCTTCACTTAACTCTGTCGATCGACACTCACCAACAGCGAGCATATATACCATTTTTCCTTGTTAGATTTTGTCCTTACAGCTTATTTTACCACCAGTCTTAGATTGTATAACACTGAGGACAATGTTGTTTATGTCTCGGAGAGGTTTACTGATATTGTGTTTTATTTTGAGTTATTATGATTTTATGAAATTTTTAAAGTCAAAGAGGGGATTATGATCATTTTACTTATTATCCAACCACTCTATAGCACAATTTTTAGACTTAGTGACTGCAAAGTGTACTAGAGATACCAACATGGATCACCTCCCAGTTATATCCACACTTGCTGAGAATGTTGGAAAGAACCGAAGCGGACCTCCAACCTAATTGAACTTAATTTGCTTGTTTTGGGGCTTGGTATACATTGGATCAGATTACTCCTGCAAGTCTGGAAGGTAAATTCAGTTTGTTTTTGGTTCCTCTATCTCTCTCCTTCAGATTAAAAAGAAGCGAACAAGATATGGTGGCTACAACCATTAAATCTTGATTCATAAAATTCTAGAAAGAGATAAAGGTCAAAAAGAAGTAAACAAGATCTTGTGGCAAAAACCATTAGGGCTTGATTCATGGAAGCCTGTCAAAAATATATTAGTCAATTAAAAGAGAGAGAGAGAGAGAGAGAGAGAGAGAGAGAGAGAGAGAGAGAGAGAGAGAGAGAGAGAGAGAGAGAGAGAGAGAGAGAGAGGAAAGGGATAATAGAAGGCTGCTTGTGTGTTCAGATACTAGCTTGAGTAAGAGTCCATGTGTCATGTGATCGATATTCCCAAGGTAAAGCATATACATTTATATGTAAGAAATGAAGTTAGCAGAGGGTGAGTTAGACAAGTATTGGTTGCTAAGCAAGGATAGGGTATATAAAGTACCTTTAAGGTTAACACTTATTTGATGTGGCTGCAACACTGCAAAGGTGATTATAATGAGTTAAAGATTTTTTGAGTCCCTGCGTTTTCAAATATTTTTCAAATAGTGATACTCTTTGTTTTAGGACAAGCAAAATAATAAGTATGGGGGAGTTGATATACCATGGAATTTACCACTTTTAGGCCATAGTGTATGTGATTTTTACATACCATTATATGTGCTTGAAGTCTATTTTAGATGTTTTCAGGTCTAGCTAATTTTTGGAGTAATGTGGAGGTTATGAAGCATTCTGAAGCTTAATGATAAAGAAACTCGTAGCTGCTGAAGAATCAGAATCAGAGTCGAGATTTGAGATGTCTGTTGATCGACAACACCTTGTGGGTGTCGATTGGCAGTGACGCGAAGGATTAGACCAACTTGTTCATGACCACTTGAAGCTCAAGTCCCACATAATTATAAGACTACCCCTGTACAACCTAATACCTAATTATTTATATGCTTTGCTATTTTAGAGAAAAAGAGAGAGAGACAAAATAAGCATTTATATTACTTTAGGGTTTTTAGTAGTTTTGGAGAGAAGATCAAGACTCCTTCACAGATTTGTACAAGAATTCCATTGTTTTCTTATTGTATTCTATTTATGCATTATATTCAGATATCTAAATTGTTTTGCTTCATTATGTCTAAGTAGTCTGCTTTTGTAGAGCTAGGATTTTATTAGGGTTTATATGTATTGCTAATTATAGAACTGCTAGGGTAAATCCATAAGGATTCTTCATCAAATTTGATCTCAATACTTGTGTTCTAGAGTAGCTAATTTGAACCATGAATTTAGGATATATATATAAATATGATGGTAGGATCTATACCTGATAATAATTTTGTTAGCTAAGTTGTTAAGCTAGTTTAAATTAACTTAGTGAACATATCGATTAGGACGATAATGCTTGTCTAAGGTAGTATCGATCAACACTTTTGCCATAGAATCGATAGACACTCGTTATTTGCTCGCATGTCAAAGGCTGGACCAAAGACTTAGTCATCTGATTAGAACCACAGCTGTAGTTGGATATCTTCTTTTAGTATTCGAGTTCTAAGATGGTTTACCACATATCCTTAGCATCTATATAAAAATACTATAACTTGAAACCCTAGATCTAGCTATTTATTATCATAAGTTTACAAAGAAACTCTGAATTGATCTGTACTGTTTACTGCTTTACAATTACTTGCCTAATATTGTGTGCCAACGCTCCATTTGGATTCGATCCCTAATTACTATAATTGATCTTCTTATTTGAGAGAGAGTAAAGTTGCTCGTAGGGTAATTTGAGTGATATCAATTCCTAAAGAATACATGGAAGACCTGCTGGGCATGTGATAGATCTGATGATCTTAGATTAAGAAACCAAAACCTAACACTCAAGAGGCTCTTATACCACTTGGTACAGCCTTGGATAAGTTTTCTTTCCCTGGATCCCTTGAAGGGAGGGGGGGGGGGGGGGGAATAATCCTTGCTGCAGGAATTGATTAAGACTCAAAACCAAGGGATGTGGATCGAATGGTGACATAGAAGCTGCGAAAGACTCCTGATACGCATAGTTCTCCTTCTCTGCATATGACACGCCAAAGAACTTGAACCTTGATTCGTTGGATATCACACACCAACAGTTGAGAGAAAACTCAACACAAAGAAGATGATAAAAAAAACTGTTAATTGATTGATTAATTCTTCAAGGTCGTGGGTACTTATGTTTAAAAGCATGAAACTGAAAACCCTAAACCAAAACCAAAGTGGTTAATGAAAACATATCTTAATCCTAAGCTTATTGATTTAGAACACCAAACCAATTTCTAATGAGTTTATAAAGCACAAAACCTATTCATAATAAGTTTACATAAATAATAAAACCAAATAAACTTAAAAAAACCATAATGGTTGTGGTTAATCATATTGGGCCAATGATAAACCAAGCTGGTTTGTCCTTCCACTTTTTGGATTATAAAAGCCTTTTAAGAACAAGTCTCTCTTGGGCTCGATCCATCTTGTTCTAGGTATTATAAAGTTTCTCCTTATGCCCATCTGGATGATAAAAATCCACCTCATTTTCCATTTTAAACTTTGTTCTTCATCTTCCGTTTCCAGCTCATTTCTCGCCTATGTCGGTTTGACCAAACCATATCTCGATCATACTGGTTTTCCATTCAATTTCCTGTCCATCCCAATTCTTCTGCCCATTTCCTGGTCAAGAAGGTTGACCTCTAGTCATCCATCCTGATCGATAGTCTCTCCAAGTTTCAGAAAGGCCTCATCAAGGCCCATAGCCTTCTCTCGGTCCAATACCTCATAAATAAGGCCAATAAGCTCTTCATTAAGCCTAGTAGGACGTGCTATGACCCATTGCATTTGTGGTACGTGTATTGTCTTCAAAACAAATTCTGTGATAGGAGAGGAGAGTAAGGACATATAAGGCCAATGGTCAGTTCCATATCTGATGAGTACAAACCGAGATGGCTAGAGCAAGAGTTTGGAATGGGCAGGGACGATCCAAAAATTAAAAGGAGTATGGAACTTTCTTTACACGACCTCCTGACCAGAATAAGACCACACTGATAGTCCATGGTAACATGTACATAAATAGGACGTGTTTTGGATCGAACTGCAGAGAAGAATTCATCTTCAAACTCCACAAAGTGGAGGAACCATCTACATAAGTAGCTACCTGTATTGAGCAGAGTTCCAAGTAGTTTATGTGGCATGAAGAGGGGTTGCGATATCTTGTTTTCGAGCCCGGAGGGAGTCCTTTTATGCTGAGGTTCAGAGCAATGCATGGTAAGCAGGTTATTCTTGAGCTTGATCATCTAGAATATTCGGATTTGAGGAAAAATTTGTTTAAAGGTGAAGGAAATGATGCAGCCTCGATCAGCCTACTTCAACGGATTAGAGATCAAGAAAAAATCAGACAGACATTGGACCCTAGCATGTCCTAGTGGGCTGAAATGGGCTCAAGAAATTCCAATGGGCTTACTGGAGAGATTATCGGCCTGATTCATGAGGTATTGGACCAAGAGAAAGCTATGGGCCTTGATAAGGCCTTTATCAAACTTGGAATGAATGTGGGAAAACATGGACAACTAGTATGCAACCTGTTTGATTAGGAAATGAATGAGAGGAAACTAGTTGGACATGAAATGAAAATGGGTGATCTGGCATGATCGAGAAATGGACCGATAAAACCGACAATGCCAAGAAATGTGTTGGAAATGGAAGATGAAGAACCAGAGCTGGAAATGAAACATCAATAGTTTTATCATGCTAATGAGCTTAAGGAGCAGTTTGGTTGGTTCTGGATTGACATGGCCCAAGCCCAATGAAGCATGGTCGAAAAAGGGCCTTATTGTCCCATGAAGATAAATGATCGTCCACCATGGCCCATCTTGAGTCTACCCACGTTCTCATTTGTCTAAAGACTTTAATTTTCATGTATTTAGCTTTTATTAAGTGTAAACTAGTTAGGATTAAGTTTAGTTATCTTAAACCAATTAGCAATAGGATTAGGATATAGTTTTTACTAAACTGGCTTGGTTTTGGTTTAGTTTTTTTTTTCTAGCTTAGGATTTCCTTTTCACTTCATTTTTATGTTTAAAACGAGCCTCTATGTATCATCAACCATTCATCAATAAACTTAAGCTTTGGTTCAAACAAATCGTCTTTGAGGAGGCTTTCTTATCATTATTTAGTAACATCTTTTTCACAAGGAGAGAAAACTCTATTAGTCATCATCTGAGGCATTAATAGGGTGAACTTGAGTTAGTCCATAGTTTTTTGGTGAAGTCCATCAAACCGTTTCACTTACCTTTAAGTGATCTACGGAAAGACCGCCTATCCAAGGCCGTATCAAATCTTTGGTTCCGGATTAATCTGCCCATGGCTAATTCTAGGTTTGTGAAAAAAGACAGCATATTCTTGGTGTTCACACCATTTTCATCCAATCCGAATAGTATGTGGCGAGCCACATTTTGTTGTTGATACGGTTTCATTTACTTCATAGCCCAAAACAGGGGTTCAAGTGTGGTTTGCCACAATGATCTAGGATTATAAATACAAACTCCAGCTTACTTTTATTTAGTAAAAGTTACACAAGTTTGTTGCTAAAAACAATTTGTTTTCGTTAAGTTTAAAATTAACTAAAAAACATATCAATTTGGTTAAACATACTCAGTCGAGTCTTCTATGGATTTGAGACCATCTACTTACATCTAGGGGCGGACGCAGGTAGAGCTAGAGTATGATACATTCCTCACTCTAATTTTTTTTGTTTAAGAGTTTGTTCAAAAAAAAAATCAAATACCCTTATTTTAATGTTGTTAGTTTATGTACCCCAAGTTTATTATCCAAATATTCTTATATGAAAATTTTATTACATTAAGGATCCCCCCCCCTGTTCACTAGGGATGTGCCAAATATATGTAACATTTGATATATTATCCGTTTCAGTTCAGTTCGAAAAATTTAAATATATGTAATTTTACGGAGCAAAACAAATACTGATGTGTAATATTCTTAAAAATAAAGTAAACCCCAAATATTAATATTAAAAAAAAGACTATCCCCTTTGTTTCATTATATGCATATGTATACTTGTATTCAACAATTTTATATACAAACTATATTACTATTATATTATATGTAAATCCAAAAATAATTTTATTCATCGAATTAATTATTTAGTTATTAAATTTTTAAAAATATTATTCGATCTTACAATATTATTTTATATTAAAATTTAATTTTAGTTGTACGGATCACATCAAATATCTGGTAAAATATAAAGGTTTTTCGGTTCCAAATATCATGATCGTTGCGGATCCGATACAGATTGGAATATTGATTATTTAAACGAAACGGATCACATTAAGAATACCCTAAAAATCCTGAATATCCGATCTGTGTCCATCCCTAGTATTCACAGCTAAATATTTTTGTAGTGGATTGTCATGGTCTCATTGGAAATGAGTGCGGGGACTCTGATCACCATTAGAATATGCGTAAGATTTCGTCTAGGTTCTTATTTTTAGAATACTTACATAAAAATTTTCTTACGTTTCAGGTACATGCATCTGAGTACCAGAATCAACACATGAAAAGAGCTCTTGGACTTCTCGAACCAGGAGCTAGCTGAGTTAGAATGTATGATCCGTAGGACTAAGAGGTGAGTGTCGAGCGACACCACCCTCCAAACAGCGATCGATACTTCTCTTCTAGTGTTGAGCGACACTCATCTAATAGCATCGATCGACACTGAACACTGCGAGACAAAGATGGCTGCAGAAGTTCTGTTGATTCAAGATGAAAATGGAGACCTACATGACCCTAAGGGTCATCTGTGTAATGCAGCAGGCAAGAAGATAGATGCACAGGGGGCTGTAATCCCTATGGAATCTGCTGCTACTGAGGATGATAAATTCCTTCGACATTGAACGTTAGCAGAATGGACCACACCTATTCATTTCTATGCCGACATGCATGCGATTCAACCTTCAGAAATCTATGGGGTTGATATTAAACCCGCATACTTCTCTTATGTGGGTCAGCACCCTTTGATGGTCTTCGTCAAGAAAATCCCATGGATCATATTGAAGCACTCAAAGATTTTGTGTCTGGCATCGAGGAGCATGAAGGACCCAAAGACTACATCCTCTACAAGCTGTTCAAATATTCTTTTTTTGGGCATGTGATTGATTGGTTGAAGCTCCTACCACTAGGATCTGTCACTATCTGGAATGATGTCAAGACCGCGTTTCTCACCGAATTCTTTTTTTGGTGCGAAAATTAAAGAGATGAGGAATAAAATTTGGACATTCTCTCAGAGACCTATTGAAGCATTAAGAAGCTCTTGGGACAGGTTTAGGAAATACCAAACGGACCACACACATCATGGTTTTGACAGAGGTTCAACTTTTGGAAATCTTCTTCAGGATACTCATTTTCGTTATATGTTGATGCTGGATGGTGAAAGCGAAGGAAACATAAAGACGAAGACTGCATAAGAAGCTAAGAGACTGATTGAGAACTTGGTGTCTAGAAACAGTACTAAGAATGCAGATATGCACATGGAAAAAAATCAACTGGAATGGTTGGTGACAAGATCATTGAGGTCAAGACAAAAATTGGTTATATATATGAAGTCTCAATGGTGGAACATGCTGCAGAAGAATATAAGAATCATATCAATGAAACTAGTTTTCAAGGCTATCTTCAGAGGGTGGAGTTTTTGATGGAAACGAGTGTTGGGGCCAAAAATGGTAATCTCGAAATCAACATCCAAGATTGCTAAGCTATCCTGTAAATAAACTCATTTGAAACAACTTTGGAAAATCTTATGTGATAAGCTTCGGCGCAGAGAGGAGTACACGAGGCTATAAACATCTGTAAGAAACCAAGACCGTCTCCAAGTCTCGTTTCCCGTTGGCGACGAGACACACTCCACGTTTCGTCACCCATGGGATACGAGACCGGCTCCAAGTCTCGTTGCCAATGGGCAATGAGATCGTCTTCAAATATCATCGCACGTGGATGACGAGACACGCTCCATGTCTTGTCGCCCACAGGTGATGAGACCAACTCCAAGTCTTGTCGTCCGTTAGCGACATGAAACTCACCACGTCTCATCACACGGGAGACAAGACCATCTTCTCCTCGTCGATCTTTCCTTCGAGTCCTGACTGAAATGATCCTTGTTTCGTCGTGATTGGACTTATTGTTGAAGTTTTGCGATAAAAATGACAAAGACTTGTCTTCAAGGAAAACTTCAAATCAATCGTATTATCGGTAACAATTAACTTAACACCATTTTTATTCAAATATACGATCGGTTTTACTACTTTGAAGAACCAACGGTATAGAAATCAACATCTTATGGTAGGTGATTTCTCCGAAAGAAATCGCAAAATGTTTAAATTGAAAGATGGCCCAAAAAGGTCCAAAACGCGGCCGAAGCCCACTGACGTGGGGTGTGTTTTATGTTTCAATAGGTTAATAATATCCTAAACAAACAGCTGTCAAATTAACCCTTAATCCTAACACACAATACAATAATACTATTGTCAAGAGAGATCAGGTGTAGTACTTAGGGATCAAATCCACAGAGAACAAAGGCACACAATAGATTTCCTATTTCTAAAGGCTAAGCTAGGTAACTATATATATTGGTAGCAAGTAATCATGTTAAAGAAATATTCTTTATTTGAAGGTATATATGCAATATGGAAATATGCTAATAATGTAAATATGGAAATATGCTAATGATGCAAATATGAAAATATGCTAATAATGTAAATATGGAAATATGCTAGTAATGTAAATAGGAAAATATGCTAGATCTAGGATTTCAGGCAAGTGGATTATAGTAGAGAGAGTTAAAGGTACTTAATCATAAAACTCGAAATCTAATGTAAAAGACACCAGCTCTCGCATGCGCGCCTAATCTATTGACCAAGTCCAATGTCTCAGCTCTCGCTGGTTGACACAAAATGACCGTCGATCGATGGCAATGATCCTGCGTCGATCGACGGTTTCGTGAATCAAGCGTTATGACCTAGTTCGCTAACTTCACTAGATTGACTAAATCAAATATCGTTTGTTTCTAGCAACCTAGCTCAGTAGAATAGATTCTGGTAGTAGACCATGCTCTTCCTTGCGCCTAACTATCCTATTATCAGGATTCTAGTTAGCTGCTCTAGAACGCAAGAAATAAACACAATTCTATTAATAGATCTAAGAATGACCTTAACAATTCTATTGTTTGGCTAATCCATCAATACCATTGATAAACCCTAAACCTAGTTGACAATTACTCAAACATAACTGAAATAAGAAGAATAATATGAATAAAATACATAGATAAAATAATGGGGTTTCAAAGCACACTTAGAATACACTAGCAAATGCTAGCACACACACACAAACTCTGCCCCCTTAACTCTATAAGAACTAGCACACTTAGCTAACTAAAAGAAAACAAGCACTTTTTAGCTAGCACTAACTAAAAGAAAACAAGCACACTTAGCTAGCACCCTTAGCATGGTGCAATACATAAAATATAAATAAAACCCTAAAGTTTATGTCAAAACTCGTCCAAGGGTATTCTTGTAATCTTGTGTCATGTTTCTAACTTGGGCTTGAAAGTCGGTCGACGCCTACGTTGTATCGTCGATCGATGGTAACCTCGTACTTCGGTGATCAACTACGGATTATTCCTCTCCAAATGCTCCAAAATCTCCAAGTATCTCCATATATCTCCAAAACGTACCTGGACCTGTAAAGGCCTCAATACATAGCCTTGACACACATAACATACCCTAAATAGAGTCTATAACATGGTCTACAACTGGTAATAAATAGCTATATCAACTCCCATAGACTTAACCTTTTGCTTGTCCTCAAGCAAACAAGTTGTGAAAGATGTTTTGAAAGCGAAGACTCACATATTGTCTAAGTATAACTGTCACCTTGCTAGAGCGATGTCGTCGCCCACTTGAAGTACGGTACCGGTATTTACAATTGTCACTTCTCTATTATATTACTCAATACATTCACGTTATTGCAACCACATCATATCAAGTCAATCACAAAGAAACTTTATATACCAAATCCATTCTACCAGAAACTTAGCAAGTACTAGTCTTACTCGCCCCTCTACTGATTTCATTTGTTTGCATAAAATAAAAGTGCAGGCTTTACCTTGGGAGTATCGATCAAGGGACACATGGACTCTTACATCTGCAAGTATCTGAACACATAGGCAACCTTCTCTGATTCCGTTCCACTCTCTCTTCTCACTTCTTCTAAGTAAATATCTCCTTTCTTTTGAGAGTATCATTTTATTTTTTTAATTGACTGAGATATTTGGATAGACGCAATGAATGAAGCCCTAATGGTTTTTGCCACCAGATATTGTTCACTTCTTTTTGACCTTTTTATCTCTTTCTAGGATCATATGAATCAAGCTTTAATGGTTGTAGCCACCAAATCCTGTTCGACTCCTTTTTTAATCTGAGGGGAGAGAGATGAGAATCAGAAGCACACATACTTTTAACTTCCAGACTTGCAGAAGGAATCCAATCCAATGTATACCAAATCCCAAAGCAGGCGAATAATGTCAGGGATTAGTGTTGGAAATCAGCTTCGGTTCCTCCAAACTTTCTATGAAGTGTGATATATTGGCAGGATGAGCCACTTTGGTATCTCTAGTAGTCTCTGCAAATAACCTTCTAAGAATGGTGCCTATAGCATGGTTAGTCAATAATAAATCTTGATCATAGTCTCCTTCTTGACTCAATAAAACTTTTTTTTCAAAATAACTTATAGAGATATAAATAACACTCAAAGACAATCAAATAGCATTAACGAACCTCCCCCAGACTTAAATTACAATGTCCCTAGTGTAATCCAGCCTGGATTGGTTAGAAAAAAATAAATCGTAAGTAATTAGCTTAAGTATAGAACTCGTTACCTCTCTCTGTAAGAGAGCGTCGATCGATGGTGGGATATGGGTGTCGTTCGATGCTAAAACAGAAAGTTCCTATTTCTTTTAAAACTTAAAATAAAACACAATATCAGTAATACTTCCCGCAAACTTAAACAAAACTATCGTCGGTGTTATACAGTCTGAGATTAGGGAAGAAATAAATCATAAGGACCAATTTTATCAAGGAAAAACTGAAACACCTGCTCGCTGATGGTGACCGTCGATCGACACAGTTAAGGACCTATCGATCGATGCGGTGCTTACTACGTCGATCGGTAGTGATCAAGTGTCATTCGATGCTCTATGCAGATTGTCTTCCTCGGTTTTTGTTTTTAAAAATCTGAAATAACTAAATTCTAAAATTAGTAATAAATGAAGAATAAAAACTAATTAGAACTTACTAAACAGTGGGTTGCCTCCCACTCAACACTTGGTTAGAGTTGTAAGCTCGGCATTGTGAATGCTCTGACTAGAAAGGAGGTTGATCAACACTTGGAAAACAAGTGGCTACATCTTCGTTGCTCTTCTGAAACCATGTACCAATGAAGTTTCTGATTGCCTCATCTCCTCTGATTTTCTCGTTCTTGATGATCTCCTTAATGACTTCGAGTGAATGCATTCTTCTTGTAGATTTTCAATACTGTACTAAAGCATTCTAAATCTGGCAACTGTAGTGTCTGACATTTCCTCTAGTTGCTGAGAAACATCTTCCTTCATAAGTTACTGAGAAAAAGCAATATCAGATAACCTTTCTTCTAAGTAGTGTTCTGCTGCAAACTTCTCTCTGTCGAACTCAGTATCGATCGACGGCGTAGGGTTGCCGTCCATCGATGTCACTCCATCGGGTCTACTCGCATGCTGTCTCTGAAAAGTATCCATGTCTTGCTTCATCTCATCCATGCGTGTAGTCAAATTCGTGAGGCATTTATCTATAGGATAGTAAACTTCATCAATCCTCATATAGAAATTCATCCATTAACATTTTCTGAGCCTGGTAGATCGCATCCACAATATCATCAATCTCTTCTCTTCTATATGTCTCCTGCTTCTGCTCTGTGGTGTCGATCGATGGTGGTACCTGTGTGTCGACCGATGGCTGTTGCGAATGTCCAAAGAAATTTCCTGATAGTCCAGCCATGACAAGGGCGTCTGCTACATCTTTCTTCGGTAGAGTTAGAATTCTCTCATAAAGACCTCGTGCACGTCCTTCTACATCCCTGAAAATTCCAAACTCATCAGGTCTGAGATACCCAGCTTCTGTTCCTTCTGGTCCAAGTGAAGGGTCTGGTTTTCATTTGATGGCCAAGATAGGCCGATTGTTGATTCTGGATTGCCTACTCTCGCGTCCATTATCCATCCAGGTTCATTCTCATTATAATCTGAGTCATACTCTTCGTAGGATTCACCATATCCATGGTATGCCAAATTGGTATTGATCGATGGTCTTCAGTTACTGTCGATCGATGCTCGGTGATCAGACCGGTGCCCAAAAAGGTTTCCAGCTCCGTTGGCCATTGCAAGTATATCTGTTACATCCTCCTTCGTGACATTTAGAATTTTGCTATCCATATCTCTTGCGTGACCATCTGGATCTCTCATAATACCAAACTTATATGGTTGTAGATAACCAGCTTCTCTGTCGTGTTCTTCTGCTGAATCATGTTCGGTTTCTGCTTCATGTTCAATATCGATCGATGGCGTAGGGTTGCCGTCGAACGATGTCGATTTCCCCGGTTAATGGGAAACATGAAAAACTCCAGCCTCTTCCATAGTAAGCCCACGATACTCGATCAGCTCTTCTTCTTTGTAGTTTTCATCGTATTCGAGGTAGCCTGGGTGGTGATTGTACTTAGCATGGTGGGTGTGGATCGGTTCTGGGGTATGGGTGTCGATCGATGTTGAAGGGTGGGTATCGATCGACTGCTGATGTGCAAGACTGTCGATCGATTCAAGGGGTTGGATGTTATCAATGCTCTATCTATCAATTCCTCATTACACTTGTAATCGCTGAAACATGTGACCACAAGCTCTGTATCATTACACAATTCGATCAGGGTAGCCTTGTTCTTGTTTTTAACAGGTCCATAAAAGATTTTTTTATCAATTAGAGATATATACAACCTGTTTAACTGCATGTCGCATATGGCTCCCACAGTAGCCATGAATGCTCTCCCAAGTAGTAGCGAAGAGTTCCAATCTATCCTGATGTCCATCACATGAAAGTCTATTGGGACTAGGGTGTTTTTAATATGCACTGGAACATCCTTTACCATCCCTCCTGAGTTCACTCTTGAGCAGTCTACATATGTGAATGAATCATGGAGGGTTCCACTCTTAGGTTCAGCTCCTCTGCCATAGACTTTGGCATAATGCTCACCGAAGATCCAGTGTCGCAGAGGGCGTTAGGGTATTTATTTCCTTTGATGAAGCATGAAATCACAAATTTCCCAGAATCAGTTTTCTTTTTCAAACAGGTTGTCTGCTTCATCTTCTCTTTGAGGTGATTGAACATGGTTTCTATGTCATCATCTGTTTCCCTTGTTTCCCTGAAAAACATCCACAATCTGTGAGTATAATAAGCTTCATGAAAAGATATATCTAAAGGAATTTCAAAAACTCTTTTGGCAAAGACATCCATCTCCTTTTCATTGGCTTCTCTGCGTAGATGTTTTGGGATCTTTTGCCTCCTCCTTGAGTGTCCTTTGTTTTCTCTATCAAGATATGTAGATTCAGACGTGTCTGTGTTCTGTTCTGAAATTGTTGTTGTGGGAAGCACAAACATAATTGTGTTAAGGTTGGGCAAATAGAATGGGTTTCCATGCTGTCGGACGATGCCAGACATGGAGTGTCGATCGATCGATTCCTTTGTCTCTATGTCGATCGAGATCGTGAGAATGGTGTCAATTGATGTTAGTTGATTCGCATGAGGCTATCGAATCTGTAGGTTTCACCGTCGGTCGATGCTCGTTGTCTTGCGTCGATCGATGCGGATGGGAATTGCCGAGTGATATAGAGTTTATGAAAGTTGCTGTCTTTGGGTCTCACTTGCTGCCAGAAATCCTCATCAACCAATGCACTGACGTGGTGCCTTTTCCCAATCTCCATCTTCTCCTTAATCAGGCTCTCATGTCTCCTGATGCTGTTTGCATCAGTTGATTCTCCAACTTCTTCACATGGGTTCTGAGGTTTTTGAACTTGGTGTTAAGGTTGAGGTACAGATCGTCTATCTTTCTGTTGAAATCTACAGTCATGTTCTGCTGTCCCTCTAAGACTCTATCAACCATTGCTTCAATCTTGCTTCCCTGAGTTTCTGGAGGAGGATTTTGGTAGTAGGAAGATCCATATGTCATGTCGTTGTTGGAGGGTCTTTACTGTGAATTCGGATTATAGTTACCCCTTTGACCAGTACCATAGGAATTCCTGCTGAAACCTGGATTCCCTTGTCTCTGGAAACCATTCCCATCAATGTAGTTCACATCCTCTTCTTCATTCTCATCGTCTCCAGACTCTATCGCTTCTACCTCTGCAAAATTAATTTGTTTTCTGAAAAATTTCTGGACACTATCTAGCTCTGCTCTTACCTCTTCAATCTGCTACTTGCTTATTGTTGGAGTTGATTTCTTCCTCTCAAAATCTGTGTTAATGGTACTGCAGCTAGATGCAAGATTCTCAATCAATCTTGTAGCTTCTTCAGGGCTCCTAGTGCTGAAATTTCCTTCACTAGCTGTGTCCAAAGCCATTTGATACTGCAGTCCAATACCTCTAAATAAAGTGCTAAGAAGTTGCAGTTCATTGAACCCATGATGTGGATAGTCTCTCTAGTATGACTTGAGTCTGATCCATGAGTTTATGAAAGACTCTCAAGGCTCTTGTGAAAAAGTAGCAATCTTGCTCCTAAGATCTTCTGCTCTTGCGTCATCAAATAATTTACGCAAGAAAGTGTTCTTAATGTCAGTCCAGGATGTCAGAGATCCTGGTGGTAGCTGCTTAAGACAATATGAGGCTTCTCCAGCAAGTGAGTACTTGAAGAGCTTACATAAAAGATAGTCCTCAGGGACCCTATTGGCTTTAATAGCAGTCACTAGATCCTAGCGCTCCAGATGATCCATAGGATGCTCTTGTCGCAACCCATGGTAAGGCGTCTGCGCTACAAGTCCGAAGTAAGCGGGGTTGATCTCAAAATCGTTCCTCTGAAAATATGGAGGACGAATGGTGGATCTGTTGGCGTAGTACTGGTCTGGACGGTTGTAGTCAACCAGTGTTCTTTGAGCAGCTTGGGCGTTAGCTTCAGGTTGAGATATTGCAGAGTATGCTTCTGCTTCAGGGATTATATCCCCCTGATTGTCTATCCCTTGACCAGCTGCATTATGCAGATGACCGTTGAGCTCATTCTAAACTACAATTATAGGCACAACCATCTGAACTCATCTGCTGTCGTCGATCAATGCGGATGAGGTGTTGTCGATCGATGGTATATGATCAATATCAGTCGATGCTAGATATCTGGCATTTGTCGATGGTTGAGTTCTGATGCCGGTTGATGATGTCCGTAATGATGTACCGGTCGATGCTTTCGATCGATGCGTGTCGTCTTTCTTTGCGGATCGTGTGTTCGAGTTGTTGTGGGTCAGAGAACAGTAAGTCTTGTCCTTTGTTGCTCCTGGTACTCTTTTGCATTCACCTGAAAAACAAAGAAAAAGAAAAATCAATAACCTTGAAAGTAAGAAACCTAGACTAAGTCCTAGAAAATAAATTTAATGGCGATCAATGTTCCCCGGCAATGACACCAAATTTGACGTGGGGTGTGTTTTATGTTTCAATAGGGTAATAATATCCTAAACAAACAACTGTCAAATTAACCCTTAATCCTAATACACAATACAATAATACTCTTGTCAAAAGAGATCATGTGTAGTATTTAGGGATCGAATCCACAGAGAACAAAGGCACACAATAATTTTTTTATTTCTAATGGCTAATCTAGGTAACTATATATATGGGTACAAGTAATCATGTCAAAGATATATTCCTTATTAGAAGGTATAAATGCAATATAGAAATATGCTAATAATGTAAATATGGAAATATGTTAATAATGTAAATATGGTATTATGCTAATGATGCAAATGTGGAAATACTCTCTCTCTCTCTCTCTCTCTCTCTCTCTCTCTCTCTCTCTCTCTCTCTCTCTCTCTCTCTCTCTCTTCTCTCTCTCTCTCTCTCTCTCTCTCTCTCTCTCTCTCTCTCTCTCTCTCTCTCTCTCTCTCTCTCTCTCTCTCTCTCTCTCTCTCTCTCTCTCTCTCTCTCTCTCTCCGGCATCTTTAAAAATAAAAGATTTGAGTTGATTTCCTAGAAGATGCAGAGTGGTAGGAGTGTCTCCAATGACCACATTATTTTCATAAAGAAATGATCACAGATTGTGGAAACGAGGGGTAGGAGTGTGTCCGGTGACCCTATTATTCGCTACATTTTGTCAAAAGTAGAGCTACAAAAGTAGACAAGTCAATAAGATGAACAAGATGACTAGTTTAGCATCAGCGTTCATTGGAATTGAAGCTATAAGGATTCATAGAAGAGATAAAGAAGGAAGAAAGTGATTAGAGAGGACTACATGTGTGTTCAGAAACTTGCTTGAGTAAGAGTCCATATGTATTTTGATCGATACTTCCAAGGTAAAGCCTACACTTTTACATATGTAAGAAATGAGGTTAGTAGAGGGGATAGTCAGACATGATTTGCTAAGTTGTTAGCTATATGAATTTGGTTGCTAAGCTAGGAAAGTACTTCTGAAGTTAGGATTTATTTGATGTGGCTTGCAACATTGTAGAGGTGATGATACTAAGTTTTAAAATTGTGTGAGTCCCTTCTGTTTTCGAACCTCTTTCTTAAGACTACTCGATGTTTTTATTGAGGACAAGCAAAAGGGTAAGTCTGGGGAGTTGATATACCATGTATTTTACCCATCTCTAGTCATGGTATCTAAGTGTTTTAGATATATTGATCATGTTTTGGAGCC
Organism: Moricandia moricandioides; assembly: GCA_905132885.1. Classification (NCBI taxonomy): domain Eukaryota; kingdom Viridiplantae; phylum Streptophyta; class Magnoliopsida; order Brassicales; family Brassicaceae; genus Moricandia; species Moricandia moricandioides. Next base: position 31,388 of record CAJHQQ010002965.1, read on the forward strand.
TTTTAGAGTGTTTTCAGGTTCATGTACGTTTTGGAAAAATATGGTGATTTTGGAGCCTTTTGGAGCATTTTGAGGTGCATAATTGCATTGGCGCGCCAGATGTTTAGCTATGGATGGAGAGCTTCCCACTGTTAGATTGAGCCCATATTTAGTTACAAGATATATCTTTGAGTTACCTTTCCAATTCTAACGGTTTTAGGTCAATCAGCATCATGTAGCTGAATTTATTCATGTTTTACTTAGGAGTGGTCAGTCTGCCTCGCGAGAGGAAGTTGTGGAGGAGATGAAGGAACGTCGATCGACGACACAACCTTGTTGTCAATCGAAGGTGATGCCAGAATGTGGGCAGAGTATATTTAATGACCGACTTAAGCCCAGAAGCTACCACAAATTACCAGAATACCCATGGACGACCTAAAACCCTATTTATGGGTTTTCTAAGCCATTATTGACGGTAGACGCTTTCTACTCTTTATCTTGTTCTTAGTTTATTGTTAGGAGAGAACATAGAACTCTTTCAGGGTCCTCTTGGAACTCCATTGGTTTTGGTTTCATTATTATATCTATTTATTATATGATTTATGTGACAACTATCATGTTTGAGTAGATTCCTCGGTAGATTTAGGGTTCATAATAGTATTAATGAATTACCCCCCAAAATAGGATTCCTAGGATGAAGTAATATCAATCTTTGGAATTATGTTTAATGTTTGCGTTCTAGAGTAGCTAACTAGAAATCTGAACATATGCCAGAATTGATTCCATTGAGCTAGGTTTTTAGATGTATGTGTCAGCTGGTCTAATTAGCATAGCGGAAGATTGTCCTCTCGGATTAGCGTCGATTGAAATTGGGCCTCAGACGTTGATCGACGGTGACTTCTCTGTCCACATACGAGAATTGGGACAAGAGGGGTCGGGTTAGTTAAAATTTATTGTTCTCGCATATTAATAATTCTATGCAGTCTATACACTATAATTCACTTGCCTGAAACCCTAAATATAGCAAACCACCTTGTTTGACCTGCTTTACTTTATTTACTGCATATTTAATCTATTAGCCTAGCTTAATCGACATTGATTGAGATTATTGTGTGCCGATTCTACTTGTGGATTCGATCTCTAAGTATTACAACTCGACCTCTTATTTGAGAGAGTAAAAATCACTCCTTAGGGTAAATTGAGTGATATTAACATCCACATAAAATTACTCATGCCATTATTTATTAAAAACACAGGTTTTAATAAAACCTCAAAGCGGCAGGGATTGAAAGCCCCACAGGGCCACTCCTGGAATATAAAACATCGCCACAAATGGCCAAAAAAACAAAAAAAAAACTAAAAAAATCAAATTTCCAGAATGGGAGTACAACCTCATTCAACCTCAAAAGACGAAACCTCGTCCTCGCACGTTACCTCATCTGGGTTTGGGGCCGCGTCATCTCTGTCTCCCTCAACCGAGTCAAGAAGATCGACATCCATGCGATCCTGATCCCCGGAAAGCAGTGGAAGGATACAGTCGGATTTCCGGATAGCGAAGAGCAAATCGAAGTCTCCCAGGATGCAAACTGCGCAGATGCGTCAAAAGTTTATCTGTGGATGAAGACCTTCCCACGGTGCAATTGTGCTGATCTTTTGAGACAAGATAGAGATTTGAGTTAGATTTCTAATGCCGCTGGTTTGAGGTCAGTGGACAATTAAATCTAAATTATGCCAGTTTTACTAAACAGTGGTACGTCTGCCTCACGAGAGGAAGCTGTCGAGAATTAGAAGGAGTGTCGATCAACACAGACCTCTTGGTGTCGATCAAAGCTGATGCCATATGAAAGGCCAAGTGAATTGCAAGACCGACTAAGGCCCATAAGTTACCACAAGTTAACAAAATGCCCTCTGCTAACTTTATACCTAGTTTTTATAGTTTCTAAGCCATAGTTGACGGCTACGCTTTCAACACGTTATTTATTCTTTGTTTTAGGTTTGGAGTGAAGATAAATTCTCCTTCAGAGATTGATTGGAACTCCTTTAGTTTTATCATTGATTTATTTATCTATTATTTATTCATATTATGATTTGTGTTATTGCTTCTATGTCTGAGTAGTTCTCATCTTAGGTTTAGGGATTTTCAGGTTTCTAATGTTGAACTGATAATCATAGCATTGCTAAGGTTGCTTACTGATTTCTACACCAGGGTAGCTAGTAGTACTGGTATCTAGAGTATTTGGAAAGGCATGAGAGTGTGACTGATTATTTGAAACTAGAATTATAGGACAATTTAAAGGCACGAGAGTGCAATCAATTAACAAAACCCGAACTCTGCTAGATTAGATACCTAGGCGCATACGACAGTTAGTCTAGGGTTAAGTTCAACATTATTGATCTGTACGTTAATGCTTGTCTAAAGAAGTCTCAATCAACACTGAACCATTGGTATCGACCAACACTCTTCCTGAATTCACATGCGAAAGTTTGAATCCCAAGATTTAGATATCGAATTATTAATTGCATGCGAGAGCGGGATTACTTTCTTATTGGAATCCATTTCCAGGATTGAATCTATTAAACCCTTAGCATCCTTCATTTGTGTTTTGAATCTCTTGATTGTTAAATCCCTAGGTCTAGTGATATACCATGGAATTTACAAATTGGAAGTTTAGATAACCCATCAAACAGGAAAACCAGTACTGTTTAAAATGAGCATCGATTGACGCCACCCTATGGACATCGATCGATACTCAGTTGAGATGTGCGAGAGCGATCTCCTAAACCCTAAGGCTTGAGTTCTGAACGATGCCTAATAAAAACCTAACAATCTATTAATCAGTAATATCTAATTGTACCTAAGAATTTCCCCTAAGTCTAATCTCTTAATTTGATTCTCAAAAACAAAATCAATCTTGAAATCGCTTTTATTGTTACTATTATAATTCAACTAGCTTTAATTCGAAAATAATACGTCTTTTGTGCAACCCTAGAGTCTCTGTGGATTCGATCCCTAAGTACTACACTGAACCTCATATTTGAGAGAGTAAAGTGGGAAATAAAGTTAATTTGATAGTGAAATAATAAAAAAAACACATCAAATTTGGCGCTGTTGACGGGTTCGTTATTATTGACATTTGATTTCGTTTAGAATATTGTCTAGATTTTTACTTTACTGTTTGCTAAATTATTCTTTCCATGATCCTTATGACACATGTACTTAAAGGAAAGGATATGGACTCAAAACGACAACCATCGATCGATGGAACTATTCTGGAATCGATTGACGTTAGTCCACTGCTGTCGGGCGACACCCTTCCGTTGCCATCGATCGATACCGATCAGCCGGAAGCAGGCAAGTATGCCTTTACTGATTCTGATAATGAGAAAGTAGTCTGGATAGAACCAATGAGCAATAAAAGCAACGAAGCAAGCCAACTAATTAATTATCAGGGAGTTACAATCTCCAATCAAATCACTAAATCTCCAAAGAATGAGATAAAGCATGAATTGCCAATACTCGAATACCTAAACCCCAGTAGAACCTATTCCAATAGGTCTGCAATTCGATTATATGATAACCATATAGGAGGCTTTGATCTTGATATCGACTTCCTAACTATGACGCGCAAAAACCAGTTCAGTAGTTTTCCTACCGAACACCCGAACGATCACATCGAGATGCTAGAAGACATGGTGAACGACGATTTCATATGCTGCAAAATTTTTCCTTTTCCTTTGAAGGTGACGCCAGGAGGTGTCTGAACCAGTTACCACGAGGATCCCTAACCTGTTGGGAAGATATTAGAAACACTTTCATCAGTCACTTCTTCGACGAGGAGAGATACTGGGAAGCAAGAAAATAAATATATACGTTCATTAAAAGTAGCCACGAATCTTTTAAAAACTCCTGGACGAGGTTCAAGAGCTACCAACTTTCATGCCCGCGCCATGGATTCTCAGAACCCCAACTCATCAAAACTTTCTATAGAGGACTAAACCTAGACTATCAAACCATCCTTGATACATCAAGCGAGGGGAATTTCAGCGCCCGAAGCCCTGCAAGTGCTAAAACGCTGATAGAAAACATATCTTTAGGTAGAGCTTTCGAAAAGAGAGACACCGAAAGGAGGGAACCACTAATGTTCGCGAAGGAGAAGCACTCGATCAGAGTTAGAGAAAATCTGGCAGCAGTTGCAACCCTTCTGGACGGGCATGGCTTGTCTCAACACTATGCTGAGGACGATCCCGTTTCTTTCGACTTCGAAAAACGAGTTGAAATCTCTGATGTGATGAACCTGAACGATCGACGATTTAGGGAAAGCGCTGGCAATTTCACAAGCAGCTACGACAATACTGTGAACAGACACGAAAGAGATTCAAAGTCGAGAATGAATCAAGTCTTCCAAGGAAACCGTTGAATAGCCGCCAAACTCATTAGATCTCATATATTCAGAAATGAAGGAAAATTTAAAACTCTGAGTGAACACGTTAAGAGAATCGACAACCAAGTGGGCAGTAACAATATGTCCATCAGGAGAGAGGACGGATTCTTACCTGGTAAGACAGATGCTAACCCCAGGAGCCATTGCAATGTCGTAGCCTTACGAAGAGGTAGACAATTCACCCTTGGCGTAAAAGAAAGCATCATAATCGATGAATTCGAGAAAATCTCAACAAATGAAAACGAAGAATCGCGTCCAATTCCACTCTAATCATACGAGAAAGATCCTGATATCCTTCCTGGAATCGACGTATTAGACCAAAATCGATCGACACCCTTTACCGGATATCGATCGACACTCCAAACCTATAATCGATCGATGCCCTGACCTGAGACTCAATCGATGCTCTAATCTAGAACAAACCAAACCGGTTAGGACAAGGGTTTACCAAGAAAAAACTCCCATTCCTCCAAAAATGCTAAACAGAAGAAGAAGCAGCTGGAAAAAGCAATATGCAAGAACGCGTTTGACAAAGTAAACATCGAGATGCCACTAAGAAATTCCATCTACATTTCCTCTGCCATTAAGCAGTACGTGAAAGATGCGGCATCACGAGGATTTCATGAATCCGAACCCTGCGTAATGATGGTAGTATCTGAAGAAGTGAGCGAAATTATCCAAGGAAAATCTCCAGTTAAACTCTCTGATCCCGGTAGTTTCATTTAGGACTGCACTATTTGCAATGAGAGATTTCAAAGATCCCTCTGCGATTTAGGCTCTAGTGTAAACTTGATGCCCTATTCGGTTGCACTCGCTCTCGGGCTAGCACAATTCCAAGCTACCAGGGTCACTCTCGTTTTAGCTGATAGATCCACTAGAATTCCGGAAGGTCTACTTGAGGACGTGCCCGTACGTATTCATAACTGCGATATACATGAAGATTTCACTGTGCTTAAATATGAGCGAGAACCTTGAAATTCGATTATCTTAGGAATACCTTTCCTGGCCACTGCTGGAGCGATCATTTATGTCAGTGAATGACGTATATGCCTCAACATCGGGAAGTATAAATTTGATGCTAAACCCTCGGCAGAAAAGAGAGTAATTCAACTAAATGAGCACTACGAAATCAGATATACGCCTACGAGAACTCGAAATTGTACAAAGAGAGAACGAAAGACTATCACAACAAGAAAATTATCTCATGCCATTTCGAACCTAATGATCATGTACTCCTGTACAACTCTCGCTTAACTCTATTTCCTAGAAAACTTTGCTCTCGTTGGTCCGGACCCTTCACCATTAAAGAAGTTACGCCTTATGGAACAGTTTTCATATTTAATCCTAAACGAGAGGATTTCATGGTGAATGGGCAGCGAGTGAAACATTACTGGGGTAGAGCTGAAATTCCGCATACGCAGACCATGCGTCTAGAGGTGCCTAACCGTGAATAATAAGCCAATTTTCATCAAGCTAACGACTTTAAACAAGTACTGAGTAGGAGGCAACCCACTAATTCAAAATAATAATAATAATATATATATAATAAAAATAAATAAATATAATAATATACAAATAATAACATAAATAAAACAAAAGTAAGAAAATAGCAATAATTAACTAATTAATAATTCATTTATATATATATATATGCATTTACAAATTTCTTAAGTAAATATGGAGTCACCGAGTGGACCATTGATCGACGCCCCTATAGGACCGTCGATCGACGACCGTTTGTTGAGTAGGTTAACTCGACACGACCCCGATTCATGAATAACTTTTTTCCAAAACCGCCAAAAACACACACAAGTTCAACACTTGATCTCTCTTCCAATTTTTGCCGATTTTGCTCGTTTTTGAGTCTAGATCATTTGATTTTTACCCTTTCTACCTGTTTAGTTCATTCAGTCACTCAATCTTCAAGGTATGTTCTCCAAATCTCTTATTTTAGGGAACTTTTTAAGGTTTGAAGAAAAATTGAATCTTTTGTGATTTAACTCGGAATTTAGGATGATTTAGGGTGATAGAGTACTATATTAGGAGTTATCTACTATCTTTGAATATGATTTGCACGATTTGAGTTTGTTATTTTCGATTTCGTATTGCTTGATCCTCGATAGACCGTCGATCAACGCCCATGAGTCACCATCGATCATTGGCCACGAGACTCTGTCGATCGAAGCCCATGCGGTGCCGTCGATCGATGGTAGCTCTTTATGTCCTTTTACCAGTACTAATTCCTGGTTTTATATCATTATGCAGATGGACGAGAGGCGGAAAAAAGCACGATACAAGACCGGTAGCTCCAGTGCTCCACGAAGGGGTCCCCCATGCCGAGACCCTTGGCCCAAAGTGGAGGAGGCCTTACCTGTGACATTAGAGGATTATCCAAACCCTCGAAAAGCGGTGGCATCGAGGGAGTGCACGCATCGTACCTTGAGCTAGGAGTGGGATGGTTTTGACAGCCTCTACTACAACGCTTAGCAAAGCTTTACCATCGAGCCCACCAATTTATCCAATAAGCGAACTCTGAAGAAGTTGGGGCTTTACATGGATTTTTGACAGATGGTGCAAGAGCTTGGACTGGGCACCATGGCTACTAAGCCATATCCTCTGTATCCCGAGCTGGTTCGACAGTGCATAGCTACGGCTCAGGTGCTCTACAAGAGCCATAGGGTGAAGGTGGTGCATGAGGCCACCCTGACTTTTCTCATCATAGGCATCCGGTACAAGATTCCCATCCCGCAGCTCTGTGAGATTTATGGCTTCGACATCGGTACCAGTGCCTGTTGAGTTGCTGATTTCCCTGGTCTACCTATCTTATGGGGCCTCATCGGGACATGCCATTTTGACTCAGGATCAGCAACTCAGACGGACGTCCGTCACCCCCAGTCTGCACTATTTCCTGAAAGTCCTTGCCAACACTCTATTGTGCAAGATGAAACCCAACAAGGTTAGGGTTAAGTAGCTGACATTGTTGTACTATTTCGTCAGGGAATTAGTTGGGCTCGACGACGAGGTCTTTCCTCCACCTATGAGCGATCAGCATGTGAACTTAGGGGCCATATTTGCTGAGCACCTGGCGACCTTGAAGGACAAACCCTTCAAGGGTTCTGGCTCGAAGAGGTAGACGATCGAGAGCCTCTTGACACCTATCTTCAGCTTTCTTGGCATTAGCTTTGAGGTAGCCTCGCTGGAGAGAGAGCTGCAGTTCATGGATGAGGGTCACCTAACGAGGACCCAGTGGCTGAAGGAGGGGAGCTACTGGTCCTTTGTGGATGATGAGGGGCCTCGGATGATAGAGCTTCCAGTGCGCGAGGTGACAGACTTCTCTGATGATCTACAGCGCCTCACATTCACCACCTCCACACAGCACCCCTCAGAGTACGACACAGAGGAGGCGTCAGACCAACCCACCCGTTTGCCGCAGCCGCAGCGGACGAGCCGGCACAACCACCTCCACCTCTCCCAGCCTTCCCTCATATCCCAGAGATCCCCATGCAGGACCATGGTGTTTTCTAGCGAGTCGTGGTGGACACACTTCGAGCGATATGGGCTAGGGTGGAGATGATGTCTTGATGTCAGTGTTGCAGCCGTCCCAGGACCAGAGCCAGATAGTCACAGGGAGCAGCACCACAGCACCAGCAGCTTGATACCTCAGACGAGGAGTAGTCCCTTCGATACTCCTTTGTCTTTTATTTCATTTTACTTTCAGACTTATACTCATATTTATTTTTATTGTTGCATTTGGATTTAGACTATCTATTTATTGCTGTTTGGATTCTTTTAATGTGTGCTTGAGTGTCTAACAGACCTAACCCAAAGAGAGATGATTAGAATGGAGAGTAGACACACACGACTTAGTCTGTCAGTTTAGCATCGATCGACGCCTCCTTGTATGTGTCAATCGATGAAAGACTAACATAGAGTAACGAGTTTTTGACATTACTTACACTACTCCCAGCAGAACCTATTCCAATAGGTTTGCAATTTGATTATCTGGTAACCATACAGGAGGCTCTGATCTTGATATCGACTTCCTAACTATGACGCGCAAAAACCAATTCAGTAGTTTTCCTACCGAACACCCGAATGATCACATCGAGATGCTAGAAGACATGGTGAACGACGATTTCATACTCTGCAAACTTTTTCTTTTTTCCTTTGAAGGTGACGCTAGGAGGTGGCTGAACCAGTTACCACCAGGATCCCTGACCTGTTGGGAAGATATTAGAAACACTTTCATCAGTCACTTCTTCGACGAGGAGAGATACTGGGAAGCAAGAAAATAAATATATACGTTCATTAAAAGTAGCCACGAATCTTTTAAAAACTCCTGGACGAGGTTCAAGAGCTACCAACTTTCATGCCCGCGCCATGGATTCTCAGAACCCCAACTCATCAAAACTTTCTATAGAGGACTAAACCTAGACTATCAAACCATCCTTGATACATCAAGCGAGGGGAATTTTGGCTCCCGAAGCCCTGCAAGTGCTAAAACGCTGATAGATAACATATCTTTAGGTAGAGCTTTCGAAAAGAGAGACATCGAAAGGAGGGAACCACTAATGTTCGCGGAGGAGAAGCACTCGATCCGAGTTAGAGAAACTCTGGCAGCAGTTGCGACCCTTCTGAACGGGCATGGCTTGTCTCAACACTATGCTGAGGACGATCCCGTTCCTTCCGACTTCGAAAAACGAATTAAAGTCTCTGATGTGATGAACCTGAACGATCGACGATTTAGGGAAAGCGCTGGCAATTTCACAAGCAGCTACGACAATACTGTGAACAGACACGAAAGATATTCAAAGTCGAGAATGAATCAAGTCTTCACAGGAAACCGTTCAATAGCCGCCAAACTCAATGAGAAATTAGATCTCATATATTTAGAAATGAAGGAAAATTTGAAACTCTGAGCGAACATAAGAGAATCGACAACCAAGTGGCGAGTAACACTATGTCCAGCAGGAGAGAGGACGGATTCTTACCTGGTAAGAAAGATGCTAACCCCAGGAGCCATTGCAATGTCGTAGGCTTACGAAGAGGTAGACAATTCACCCCTGGCGTAAAAGAAAGCATCATCATCGATGAGTTCGAGAAAATCACAACAAATGAAAACAAAGAATCTCGTCCAATTCCACTCTAATCATACGAGAAAGATCCTGATATCCTTCCTGAAATCGATGTATTAGACCAAAATCGATCGACACTCTTTACCGGATATCGATCGAGACTCCAAACCTATAATCGATCGATGCCCTGACCTGAGACTCAATCGACGCTCTAACCTAGAACCAACCAAACCGGTTAGGACAAGGGTTTACCAAGCAAAAACTCCCTTTCCTCCAAAAAATGCTAAACAGAAGAAGAAGCATCTGGAAAAAGCAATATGAAAGAATGCGTTTGACAAAGTAAACATCGAGATGCCACTAAGCAATTCCATCTACATCTCCTCTGTCATTAAGCAGTACGTGAAAGATGCGGCATCACGAGGATTTCATGAATCCGAACACTGCGTAATGATGGTATCCGAAGAAGTGAGCAAAATTATCCAAGAAAAATCTCCAGTTAAACTCCCTGATCCCGATAGTTTCGTTTTGGACTGCACTATTTGCAATGAGAGATTTCAAAGATCGCTCTGCGATTTCGGCTCTAGTGTAAACTTGATGCCCTATTCGGTTGCACTCGCTCTCGGGCTAACATAATTCCAACCTACCAGGGTCACTCTCGTTTTAGCTGATAGATCCACTAGAATTCCGGAAGGTCTACTTGAGGACGTGCCCGTACGTATTCATAACTGCGATATACATGAAGATTTCACTTTAAATATGAACGAGAACCTCGAAATCTGATTATCTTAGGAATACCTTTCCTGGCCACTGCTGGAGTGATCTTTTATGTCAGTGAAGGACGTATATGCCTCAACATCGGGAAGATACCAATGGTCTTTGACATGGAAAAGATAATAAAACAACCTTTGATCGATGTTCAAACCTACCATATCGATTACCTTTCCAACCTAGCAGAAGAATCGTTCATAGATATGTGCTCAAACGAACGTCTAGAGGAAGAAATCACACCTCCTGAAGGCAACATATGTGCGTTAGAAGATCTCACTAGAGATTATACAAGGTTAATGGATGCCACAAAATAAATTTTTAATGTCGATCTTGACGAACTCGATCTATCACCCCCCGTCGATCGACATCCCACTATCACCATCGATTGACATCCCACTTTCACCATCGATCGACAGCGTCCTGTGACCGACCCCTGGAGCAAGCGAAAAAAAACTAAAATCGGTCTTAAACCACTTCCAGCCAGCCTTAAATATGCTTTTCTTTACGAAAAATCCTATCATGTCATGATAAACCCAAACTTGAGTAGCGGAGAGCAAGCACTGTTGCTGAATAAACTTCAAAAGCACCGCAAGGCTCTCGGATATTCATTACATGCATAGGATACACCTTGATGATGAATCCAAATCATCTATCAAGCACCAGCGGAGATTGAACCCCAACCAGAAGGAAGTAATTAAAAAGGAAATCATGACACTTCTAGAAGCAGGCGTTATTTATCCGATCTCATACAGCTACTGGGTCAGTCCTGTTCATGTTGTCCCAAAGAAAGGAGGAATCACAATGGTAAAGAATGACAAAGACGTATTGATCCCTACTAGAACTGTCACCGGACACATAATGTGTATCGATTACATGAAACTAAATGCTGCCACACAGAAAGATCATTTCCCTTTACCCTTTATCGATCAGATGTTAGAACGGCTTGCAAGCCATGAATACTACTGTTTTCTCAATGTGTATTATGGATTCTTCCAGATCCCAGACGTCGGGACTATCAACAAAAGCCACCTTTACTTGTCCCTATGGAACATTCGCATATCGCAGGATGCCATTCAGACTCTGTAACACCCACGTGACTTTCCAAAGATGCATGATGTCGATATTCACCGATATAATCGAAGCCTTCATCGAGGTTTTCATGGATTACTTCTCGGTATATGGTCCAATTTTCAAAACATGTCTCGATAACCTATGTAAGGTCCTAGCTAGATGCGAAGAGAAAAACCTATTTTTGAACTGGGAAAAATGTCATTTATGGTTAATAGCGGAATTGTCTTGGGACATAAGGTCTCAGCAGCCGAAATTTAGGTGGACAAGACAATAATCGAAGTAATTACTGGACTGCCACCACCCACTAATGTCAAAAACGTTAGAAGCTTTCTAGGACATGCTGGATTCTATAGGCGAATCATAAAATATTTTAGTAAAATCGCTAGACCCCTTACTATGCTCCTCTACAAAGGGGTGAAATTCGAGTTTTCACTTGAATGTCTCAATGCCTTTAAAGAAGTTAAATCATCTCGCATATCCGCCCCTGTTGTCCAAGCACCAGACTGGGATCTCCCATTCGAAATTAAATGTGATGCCATCGATTTCGTTGTAGATGCGGTACTTGGGCAAAAGAAAGACAAAAATTGCATGGCATATACTACGCCAGCAGAACTCTGGACAATGCACAACGCAATTATGCGACAACAAAAAAAGAGTTATTGGTTGTGGTATTCGCCTTCGAGAAATTTCGTTCCTATCTAGTCGGTTAAAAAGTAGTAGTTCACACCTACCACGCGGCATTGAAATACTTAATGAACAAAAAGATGCTAAGCCGAGACTTTTACGATGGATTCTACATCTCCAAAAATTCGACATAGAAGTCAAAGATAAGAAATGAGTAGAAAATGGAGTCGCAGATCACTTGTCACGAATAAGAATAGATGACGACATTCCTATAGATTATTTCTTACCCATAGAAAATTTCTACTTAGCAAAATCGAAGTTTGGTGGCAGAGTTAGTTCGGTGCATGAAGTGGAATCGATCGACACTATACTAAACACATCGAACTACTGCTGCCGTAAAGCGTCGATCGATGTTTTCCATCCAATGTGGATCGATAATACACTTAGGAAGGACGATGAAATAATCATTCTGATAAATATCAACATAAGTTGTAATCCATCGATTCCAAATGATGATTCTCCCAGAGGTAAAATTTTAAGTCGGAGGTTTGGTGCGCAGATATAGTAAACTACCTTGCGGCCGAATTAGAACCCGAACTCTTCAAAGGATATCATAAAAAGAAAAAATTTAGAGGAATACGGAGATTTCAGTGGGATGAACCTTATCTTTATAAACATTGTTCTGATGGCATATATAGACGATATGTTGCCGAAGCGAAACTCCAGAAATCTTATATCATTATCACGAATCCGATTACGCCGTAAATTTCTCTAGTTTTAAGACAGTATCAAATATCCTACAGGCAGGCTTCTGATGGCCAACTATGTTTCAAGATGCTCTAGCTTACGTAGCAAAATGCGACCCCTGCCAAAGAAGAGGAATAATCAGCAAGAGAAATGAAATGGAACAAAATTTTATACTTGCAGTTGAAGTGTTTGATTTCTGGAGCATCAATTTCATGGGCCCTTTCCCTTCTTCGCACGGAAATAAATACATACTGGTCGCTGTAGACTATGTATCTAAATGGGTGGAAGCGATCGCAACCCCGAAAAATGATGTTGACGTAGTCGTTAAACTCTTTAAGAGTATTATCCTTCCCAGGTTTGAAGTTCCGCGAATCGTAATAAGTACCCACTTCATTAACAAAGTGTTCGAAAAACCACTCAAGAAACATGGAGTTCACCATCGAGTATCTATGCCCTATCATCCTCAGACCAGCGGAGAAGTAGAAGTATCCAACCGTCAGATCAATGAATTCTTAGAAAAGACGGTAGGATCAACCCGTAAAGATTGGTCTTTGAAGTTAGATGATGCACTTTGGGATTATCGAACAGCATTTAAAACACCATTAGGAACTACCCCATTTCACTTATCTATGGAAAAGCATGTCATCTCCCTTTAAACTAGCGCATAAAGCCGAATGGGCCATAAAAAGATAAACTTTGATGCTTAACCCGCGGCAGAAAAGAGAGTAATTCAACTAAGTGAGCTCTACGAAATCAGATATGCGCCTACGAGAACTCGAAATTGTACAAAGAGAGAATGAAAGCCTATCACAACAAGAAAATTATCTCATGCCATTTCGAACCTAATGATCAAGTACTCCTGTACAACTCTCGCTTAACTCTATTTCCTAGAAAACTTTGCTCTCGTTGGCCCGGACCCTTCACCATTAAAGAAGTTACGCCTTATGGGACAATTTTCATATTTAATCTTAAAAGAGAGGATTTCATGGTGAATAGGCAGCGAGTGAACATTAGAGCTGAAATTCCGCATACGCAGACCATGCGTCTAGAGGTGTTTAACCCTGAATAATAAGCCAATTTTTCATCAAGCTAACGACTTTAAACAAGTACTGAGTATGAGGCAAACCACTAATTCAAAATAATAATAATAATAATAAATAAAAATAATAATTTATTTAATAATAATAATATATATAATAAAAAAAATATATAATAATATACGAATACTAACATAAATAAAACAAAAGGAAGAAAATAGCAATAATTAACTAATTAATAATTTATTTATATATATATATATATGCATTTACAAATTTCTTAAGTAAATATGGAGTCACCGAGTGGACCATCGATTGATGTCCCTATAGGACCGTCTATCGACGATCGTTTGTCGAGTAGGTTAACTCGACACGACCCTGATTCATGAATAACTTTTCTCCAAAACTGCCAAAAACACACACAAGTTCATCACTTGATTTCTCTTCCGATTTTTGGCTGATTTTGCTCGTTTTGAGTCTAGATCATTTGATTTTTACCCTTTCTACCTGTTTAGTTCATTCAGTCACTCAATCTTCAAGGTATGTTCTCCAAATCTCTTATTTTAGGGAACTTTTTAGGGTTTGAAGAAAAATTGAATCTTTTGTGATTTAACTCGGAATTTAGGATGATTTAGGGTGACAGAGTACTAGATTAGGAGTAATTTACTATCTTTGAACATGATTTGCACGATTTGAGTTTGTTATTTTCGATTTCGTACTGCTTGATCCTCGAAAGACTGTCAATCGACGCCCATGAGTCGCCATCGATCATTGGCCACGAGACTCTGTCGATAGAAGCCCATACGGTGCCGTCGATCGATGGTAGCTCTTGATGTCCTGATACCAATACTAATTCCTGGTTTTATTTCATTATGCAGATGGACGAGAGGCGCAAAAAAGCACGATACAAGACCGGTAGCTCCAGTGCTCCACGAAGGGGTCCCCCATGCCGAGACCCTTGGCCCAAAGAGGAGGAGGCCTTACCTGTGACATTAGAGGATTATCCAAACACTCGAAAAGCGGTGGCATCAAGGGAGTGTACACATCGTACCTTGAGCTAGGAGTGGGATGATTTTGACAGCCTCTACTACAACGCTTAGCAAAGATTTACCATCGCGCCCACCAATTTAGCCGATAAGCGAACTCTTAAGAAGCTGGAGCTCTACATGGAAATTTGACAGATGGTGCAGGAGCTTGGACTGGGCAACATGGCTACTAAGCCATATCCTCTGTATCCCGAGCTGGTTCAACAGTGCATAGCTTTTGCTTTCTTTTCCTCTGGCTACCTAAAACGGTGAGGTCCTCTCTATACACCGGAGCTCGATTAGTGGATATTAATACTGTCACTGCACAGCAAGCAAAGGTGCTCTACAAGAGCCCCAGGGTGAAGGTGGTGCATGAGGCCACCCTGACTTTTCTCATCATAGGCATCCGGTACAAGATTCCCATCCCGCAGCTCTGTGAGATTTATGGCTTCGACATCGGTACCAGCGCCTGTTCAGTTGCTGATTTCCCTGGTACAATATATTTATTGCTTTCGAATTAAACCTAGATGAATTATAATAATAATAAAAGCGATTTCTAAATTGATTTGGTTTGTGAGATCAAATTAAGGGATAGACTTAGGGGAAATTCTCAGGTAGGATTAGGTAATGCAGACTAATAGATTGCTAGGGTTTTAGTTAAGTAACTTTCTCAAACTCAAACCTTAGGGTTTAGGAGATCGATGTCTCACATCTCAACTGAGTGTCGATCAATGTCCATAAGGTGGTATCAATCGACGCTCATTCCAAACAGTATTGGTTTCGCGGTTTGATGGGTTCTCTAAACCTCCAATTCAACTCTCATTTGTTACCGGTTATTTTGATTGTTTAAGATAGGTTGCGGGTTATAACCAAGCTCTCGCTTGCGCTATAGAACCCTAATTTCTAAGATTGAGGTGATCAAGTTCAACTTAGCATTAAAAACAACTTAAACAAAGAACCAAGAAGATTACCCTAACAATTCTATAAAATCAACAAGACATTACTACCATTACACAACCCTAAATCTAACAATGAATTACTCAAACATAACAATAAAGAACATGAATAAAGTCTGAATAAATTGCATAGAATAATTGAGTTAAAAAGATAAGGACCTCAAGATTATCTTTGTAATGATGATCAGATCTCTCTCTCCAATGGATGTAACAAGGTGTTCCAACTCTCAACTCTAAAACTTGTGTGTAACTTAGAAGACAACTCTCTCTTAGGTCTTCTAGGCTTAGGTTAAAACTAAGATAGAAAACCCTAATAAATAGTCTAAATTTCGGTCAGGGACTTGCTTGCAAATGATGGAACTTCAGGGTAAAAGTTGTAATTTCTCAAGCTTTCATTAATCTCGTAGTCGACTTGGCTATCGATCAACGCAAAGTGTGTGACGTTGGTCGATGGTTCACACATAAACTAGATCTGACTCTGAATTTCTGGCTGAGCATCCTAAGTGCTCTAAAATGTCCAAAAGCTCCAATTTGTTCCAATGAGTGCCTAGACCTGTAAATACTCTAAAACAGTACCAAATGCATATAAATGACTCTAAAACACTCTATATATTGTGGGCAAAATAGGTAAAATCCATGACATATCAAGACTCAAGTAGGTACCTGATACATTATCTCAAAAGATGAATCAATACTTATCAAAAAGCATTACACAATTCATTCAAACATTTTAAGAATTATTTCAAGACTTCAGGTGAAATGATGAATTTAATGAATTGAACTGAGTTAAAGATACTTCCCTTTCGGTTTGGTGAGAAGTGGCTGGATTAGATAGTCAATTGAATTCCTTAATTGGCCATTGCACCATCTTCAGGACACGCCAACTTTTTGGAAATGCCAAATGGATTCACCAACTCCTCAGCAATCACCTCACCATAGAAGTCGATTTGATGAGTTCACTGTCTTCCTTTAAATGTCTAGAATGGGTCTGGTTGGTCTGCCTTTGTCGAAGTATTAGCAATGGCTTGATACTGGAGGATGGATCATGCATATTAAGACTCTCCCTCAAGCTTAATTCAGAGACTAGAGAAGACGCTAAGCTTGTGAGCTTAGTGTATGCAACTCCATGGCCTTAGGATCACCAGTCTTCACAAGACTTCGGTAATAGTCTTGGCCTTGTGAGCTTACTCTCTTTCTTATAACATGAAATAAGGTATTTGAATCACCATAGAGAGTATTCACAAGACAAGCTCTCATTGAATGATGACCCATGCTACATTTATCCTAGACTAAGGGCTAACTCATCGAATGGTATCATGCAATGGCATTGGACCTTTGTCTCTTCATCTTGGTTGTTCTTAATACAAGATCAGGTTCTTACCATTGGGACCAAACTAAGTTTAGACATCCGGTTTGGTTACCAATACCTCAACAATGCGCTAATCTTGAAACAAGCTAATCAACAAGAGCAAGAGAGAGCATTTCAATTTCTAAATGCACTGCAAGCTAACATCAGTACAATTGCAATTTAGTCTCAGTTTTAAATACATTAATACATGAATGCACAAGTTAAGACAAAAGTTATAATAGATTCATTCTGAATGTAACAAATGAATAGATAACTTATCTAATCAACCTAAATGATAATGAATGCAACACTCAGTACTAAATGAGAATGAATGGAACATGCATGAACCAGAATCAATTCATTCTTGGCCAATAAGGAGCTGAGGCTTGCTTGGTATTTGGTGGCTCTTGTCGACAACTCATGACAGTTTTTCTTGAACTGGACGATCCAATGGAAGACAAGATCTTATCCATAAACGGTCAAGAGAGCTCAGCACCTTCCTGGTCTCTTCTAAGGGACTTTCGACCAGAATATGCCTTTGGATCTTTTCTCTCTTGCCCATAAGTTCCAAAAGCCTTCTTCATGTCTTGGAACACTCGTGTTCATCAGAGGGTGCACAGATAGGTTTTGGTCTGTATACATTTCGCCCTAAGTTTGCACAAACTCCAAATGTGCTCAATGGTCGAATGTGAGTGTTTTGGTCTGACCGTGTCTGTGCGGTCGCTTTATTTTTGCACATCAACCATTTGCCTCTAAACTCTCTCAAATGCTTCAATCTTCACTTAAGGTTAACAGCTATTAGTATAACTTAAACAATTTTGGACGTTTGATTTCGAGATCACCGATTTCGATCCCAACATGGGCCATTACAAACCCTACAACCATGGGTTATGTTGATATGCTCCAAGGCTTTCATCACTACTACCGTGGCCTGAATCAAAATAAAACAATTTTCTTATCGACAAATCTGATTAATGTTTTCAAATTTGTTGGATTCTATCCTTGCCTTTGCGTTTGAATGACCATTTGAAAACATACCTAAGTAGAAAGGCTTCAAGTTTTAAATGACGCATATCTTATAGTAGTTGAATCAAGCAGTGCCAGTCCACTGTAAAACGATCAACAAGCAGTTTTCTTGTTAGCTTTATCCAGATTTCTTTCAAAAATCTGCAAAAAAGCACAAGTGATCATTTGTATCAACTGACCCATTACGTTGTACACACTTTTCATTTGGTTCAGAATCATACGCAATTATTCTTCTTCCCGTTGAAAGCATGTTATATATCGCAAATTTGAAAATAATGCATACTTTGGTGTTGAATTAATAGCCTCCAATCAGTTTTAAGTATTTTTCAAGTGGAGTTTGATTTTTTATACATCTTTTTTTTTGTTTCGAAAGTGGGATGTCTTCATCACCCTCTGTTGAGACTTCCTACACTAAAGACGTCAACTTTTCCTCAGGCAAAAAACAACAACACGAACAAGAGAAAGAGACTAGGCGAGCTTGAACCACAAAAGTACCATGAACATAGTTGTGGGCAGAGAAGACAATACATAGAAGGAAGCTTAAGCAAAAATAGAAAGATGAATGTAGGAGGTGGATTATTCTACAAAAGGACCCATCGAATAGATGATCTGGCCCACTAACTGTCACCAGTCGACTGGGCTAACTGAGACCAAGCAATGGTATCGGCTCGGCTAGAGACTATTTTAGGTCACCAAGAAGATCGATTTAAGCTGGCTAACGGAAAGCGACCATAAGTAGGCAGATGCAAAGCTCCTTTCGTCGGCCCGATAAGCCGGCCTTTAGAAGAAATGGCGCATTTAGAAGAATTGACCTACGGTAACGAGGGAAGGAGCGCCTATATAAGACGAAGGAATGGAAGCGGGGAGGGGGAGGAGGAGAAAAATACACTTACTTACCAGGCAGCAAGAATTAAGGTTTTACTGGTTTTGTATTCTGTCGACTTGTAATTTCTTGACAATCTTTATTTTTCTTATCTGTAAACCGACGAACGCCTTTCTGATCTAATAGACGCCTTTGTGTTAAACCCACCGACAAGTTTCGTCTCTCTTTTATGAGCCCGACCAAACTCGGTTCAAACAGTTGGCGCCCACCGTGGGGCTACCAAAGCAACATTACCATATCAGCATGACTAACGAGATTCAACCTCCGGTGAAGAACCGGAACCTACCTTGTTGCGGTTGAACCAACCATGTCAGAATTCATGAGTACCGTCATGGCCCGTCTCCTCCACCAGGAAGAAGCCAAGAAAGCAACATTCGAGCAACTAGCAGCACTAGCCGATGTCCTCGCCCCTCCGGCCAGTCACGCAAATAACCCACCGACCATACGAAGACAGCTCTTCAACACAGACCGAACGGTCGATTCAGGAACAGCAGCAGAAGCTGCCGCCAATCCAACCCCCGGTTGCGACGCACCAAACCCTAACGGACCGGACCAGGTCAAAGTCCAGGAAATACCTGAACTAAAGCTCTCACTTCAGGACATACATTCAAAAATCCACCAGGTGACAACAACCCCCCCCCCCCCCCCCCTCCCCCTCACGCACACACATCAAGCGCATTATCGCCGAAATGCTCCAAACTCTCCTCTCTGGAGGGATTAATGATGTACGGCGCTGGCCGACTGAAAAATTCCGTCTTCCATCTTTCACTGGTGACTCGGATCCATCCGACCACGTAACCTCGTTCAACATAGCAATGGGAAGAGCAAACTTCTCCGACGAGGAAAAAGACGCCGGAACCTGTCAACGTTTTGTCGAAAGTCTCTAAGGACTTGCCCTCAACTGATTCTCTCGGCTGCCCGAGAAATCTATCAACAGCTTCAATGATCTATCAATAGCCTTCCTCAAGCATTATATCATGTTCACCTGCTAAGGAGATACCGCCTATGACCTATGGAACTTGTCTCAAGCCCCAGGGCAGATTTCCGTGACTTCATGGAGAAATTCAAGGCCATTGTTTCGAAAGTCAGTGTCCCCGATAGCATCGCAAGTCGACGCACTAATGAACACCCTTTACGTACACTCAAAATTCCATGACGATCTCTACCAAAATCTGAAGTCTTCTCTCCATGATGCTATTTCCCAGTAAAATAATTTCATCCCAATGGAAGAAGACACGCGGGATATAATAAACAAACAAAATGCCACAAAACAAGGTGTCACCAAATCCACCGAGACGCGTCAAGAGACCTGACAACATTCTACCAACGACAAAGCGCCACACAATAAAGGGTTCCTTTACGTCATAAACAAAGACGAGCAACCACACTCGACAGTGGTGGTCCGCGAAAAGGGATGGAATCGCTGGGACCGAGAAACCGATCAACAGTCGCAACTCTTGTCTGGGCCATGAAGCTCGAGCCTGATCGACCTCAGCAAATACAGAAAGTATCACAAAATTATGGGGAACAATACCAAGAAGTGAAAAAAAAAATCTATGAGTCCTTGCTGGCTTCCTTCGGCAATGGAACAGCAAATGTAGAATCTCCCTGACAAAAACCAAAGAACAGCCAAAGTTGGAGCAAAATAAAGACAAAGAACCCCAAAAACCTCAGGGTCAAACCCAGAATGAGGGATCGCGAGCCAAACAAGATGAAGCCGCTCCCAAGAGGCAGGGCCAAGAATTGTGTGCCGACGAGGAACAACCAAGACATCGAAGAAGGGGCCAAGTAGTCCTCTCACGACCTGACGTTTCATAGGACAAAGCGGCCCAACAAGAACCCGCGGACTTGTGCGTACACTTAAACAAGAAAAGGGACGACGGTCTAGACGATAACAACGACTTGCGGAATCAGCTCAAGCGCCAGAATTTAACTACCAAAAGCAGCCACGACGAAGTGATTGATTTTCGATCCAAAATCGACGCGTCTAAGGTTCGCAAGTTCAGCAGTTCCAGTTTTCATCCTCAACAGATGCAAGAGTCAACAACCAATTTGCGCAAACAACTTAATTCTAAATTCGACGACCTCAGAGTCAATGTTAATTGACCAAAAACCTCCAACTTAAGAAGAAGACTCGAGGGGGCTAACGCCTGCCAGCATCCGCACCTATCATCGAAAACGTATCCGATGACTTCCGGATCCACCTCCAGTCAATGCGTGTAAACCATTACCACACCTTAGTGTGGTCAAGGGTGGCTCGCCTCCATGCGGCGATTCAGTCCGGTAAGTTAAGGACTATGGCCGCTAGGAAACAACTGCGCAAAACTGGCCATATCGACCCGATAATGATCAACCGATCACTTTCTCGCCCGATGACACCATCGGGGTTCATACCTCGCATAACGACCCTCTGTTGGTGGAGTTAGGAATAGGAAACTGTGAGGTCACGAAAGTGCTAATAGACACAAGCAGCTCGGTTGACCTGATCTTCCGTGAAACCCTCGACATGATGGGGGTGGATCTACTTGACCTGAAGCCATCCTCCCACTCCCTTACATGATTCAATGGGGCATCCGAAACAATGCTTGGAACGATTCGTCTTCTAGTATACGCTTGCGGGGTGACTCGCTAAGTCAAAGTTTCCGTAATAAGCACGTCAGCACCGTACAACGTCATCCTTGGTACATCTTGGCTTCACTCGATGAGAGTGATCTCATCGACGTACCACCAGTGTGTCAAATTCCCTGGATATGATGGCTGAATCCGCACTCTCCGTGGTGACCAGCAAGCCGCTCGAGACCTGCTTATCGTAATGGTCAAGATGCAACTGTCGCCGTTGCACGTCAACGCTATATAAACACCAATTCATAAAATCTATCCGAAAAAGTAAGAAGTCCTTGATATCCCCATTAACGACACCGACCTGAGCAAACTGATTCGAATTGGTGCTTATCTATCCGATAAAATGCAAGAGCAGAATGTTGCTTTGCTTTGAAAAAATGTCTCAACTTTTGCATGGATTACATCGGATATGAAAGGTATCCACCCAGAGATAATCGCCCACGAGTTGATCATCGACCCTACTTTCAAACCCATCAGGCAAAAAGGCGAAAGTTGGGCCCCAAGCGTTCTGAGGCGGTAAACGAAGAAGTCGAGAAACTGCTCGAGGCCGGCTCGATCACGGAGGTTTAGTATCGGAAATGGTTGGCTAATCCAGTGGTGGTCAAGA
>CAJHQQ010002966.1:0-53586 GCA_905132885.1 Moricandia moricandioides
AGTACACGGACTGATCAGTCCGTCCGGACAGTACGTATGGATCTGATCCAGTCCATGAAAACGTCAACCCAATTCAAGTACGTATGGACCTGATCAGTGCCTATCCGGCACTGGTCCCGGATGACCCGATCATGTACATGAACACTCGGGACTTGGGTCATCAGTCCATGAAAACTCGGCCCAAAATCAGTACACGGAACTGATCAGTCCGTCCGGACAGTACGTATGGACTGATCAGTCCATGAAAACTCGACCCCAATCAGTACGTATGGACTGATCAGTCCATCCGGACTGTCCCCGGATGACCCATCAGTACATGAAAACTCGGGACTTGGGTCATCAGTCCATGAAAACTCGGCCAAAATCAGTACACGGACTGATCAGTCCGTCCGGACAGTACGTATGGACTGATCAGTCCATGAAAACTCGACCCAATCAGTACGTATGGACTGATCAGTCCATCCGGACTGTCCCGGATGACCCATCAGTACATGAAAACTCGAGACTTGGGTCATCAGTCCATGAAAACTCGGCCAAAATCAGTACACGGACTGATCAGTCCGTCCGGACAGTACGTATGGACTGATCAGTCCATGAAAACTCGACCCAATCAGTACGTATGGACTGATCAGTCCATCCGGACTGTCCCGGATGACCCATCAGTACATGAAAACTCGAGACTTGGGTCATCAGTCCATGAAAACTCGGCCAAAATCAGTACACGGACTGATCAGTCCGTCCGGACAGTACGTATGGACTGATCAGTCCATGAAAACTCGACCCAATCAGTACGTATGGACTGATCAGTCGATCCGGACTGTCCCGGATGACCCATCAGTACATGAAAACTCGAGACTTGGGTCATCAGTCCATGAAAACTCGGCCAAAATCAGTACACGGACTGATCAGTCCGTCCGGACAGTACGTATGGACTGATCAGTCCATGAAAACTCGACCCAATCAGTACGTATGGACTGATCAGTCCATCCGGACTGTCCCGGATGACCCATCAGTACATGAAAACTCGAGACTTGGGTCATCAGTCCATGAAAACTCGGCCAAAATCAGTACACGGACTGATCAGTCCGTCCGGACAGTACGTATGGACTGATCAGTCCATGAAAACTCGACCCAATCAGTACGTATGGACTGATCAGTCCATCCGGACTGTCCCGGATGACCCATCAGTACATGAAAACTCGAGACTTGGGTCATCAGTCCATGAAAACTCGGCCAAAATCAGTACACGGACTGATCAGTCCGTCCGGACAGTACGTATGGACTGATCAGTCCATGAAAACTCGACCCAATCAGTACGTATGGACTGATCAGTCCATCCGGACTGTCCCGGATGACCCATCAGTACATGAAAACTCGAGACTTGGGTCATCAGTCCATGAAAACTCGGCCAAAATCAGTACACGGACTGATCAGTCCGTCCGGACAGTACGTATGGACTGATCAGTCCATGAAAACTCGACCCAATCAGTACGTATGGACTGATCAGTCCATCCGGACTGTCCCGGATGACCCATCAGTACATGAAAACTCGAGACTTGGGTCATCAGTCCATGAAAACTCGGCCAAAATCAGTACACGGACTGATCAGTCCGTCCGGACAGTACGTATGGACTGATCAGTCCATGAAAACTCGACCCAATCAGTACGTATGGACTGATCAGTCCATCCGGACTGTCCCGGATGACCCATCAGTACATGAAAACTCGGGACTTGGGTCATCAGTCCATGAAAACTCGGCCAAAATCAGTACACGGACTGATCAGTCCGTCCGGACAGTACGTATGGACTGATCAGTCCATGAAAACTCGACCCAATCAGTACGTATGGACTGATCAGTCCATCCGGACTGTCCCGGATGACCCATCAGTACATGAAAACTCGGGACTTGGGTCATCAGTCCATGAAAACTCGGCCAAAATCAGTACACGGACTGATCAGTCCGTCCGGACAGTACGTATGGACTGATCAGTCCATACGTACTGCCCACGGACACCCCACGGACAGCCCACGGACAGCACACGGACTGATCAGTCCATCCGGACTGCCATCAGTACATGAAAACCCCATCAGTCCATGAAAACTCGGCCAAAATCAGTATATGGACTGATCAGTCCATGAAAACTCGGCCAAAATCAGTACATGGACTGATCAGTACATGCGTACTGCCCACGGACAGCACACGGACAGCCCACGGACAGCCAAAATCATCCGTGAAGGGAAAAAAATCAAAATTAATATTTTTGAACAAACTTTTCTGAAAGGAAACATCAGAAACATTGAAACAAAGAGTTTAGGATGTCAAGTTTCAATCAAAAGTTTATATAGGCATCCGTTAAGACCATGAGAGCCCGGGCATTGTAGCGTGCAAATGAGGTGGTTAGAAGCATTGGAAAATTATGAAAATTTACCAGAAAATAGCTTTAACCATGCTTATGAAGCATGCAAAAAATCAGATTCAAATTCGATGTATTTTTTTTTTTACATCGATTTTCCTCCCGGAACAAAGTCAATGTCTACTGGTGAAAGTCTGAAAAAAAGTGTTTTGTATATATAAGGGGTAGGCACTCTCTGTGCCTATCCTGAGGGGGGAGTCGGACTGGGTGTGGGATATGTCCGAGTGCTTGGTGCAGCATGATCGGATGGTTGGGTTGGGGTCCGATGGCCGGGACTGTCACCGGTGACTTTTCCGGCGACTTTTCCGGCGACTTTTCCGGCGGACCGTTTTGCCCCTGAATTTTTCGCGCTTGTTTGGACTTGTCCTGGTTTCGTCCGTCTTCCAGTTGCTCTTCTGATTTTCCATCTCGAGGAGTGGTTGGAAGATTTGAATGTTAGCGGGCAAGGACGTACCCCGGTGCATTGGAGTGGTGATTGATAGGCCATAGTGGGTTTGATTCTGTGGCTCGCGCACCCAACGTCAAAACCACCTATCCTTAGTTTGCCATGTTTGGAGAGTTGTCAATTTCTTCTTGATACTAATAAAACCAGAATTAATCACGATTTAGAAACTTTATTTGGACTCATAAATCAGTTTAGAATCACCTGAATTGAATCATATCATAAGAGTTATGATGAAGAAACTTATCCCACTTTTTAACCGAAGTGACTCCAGTTCCCTGTTTGGAGATTTAGCAATTTCTTATTGGTTCTAATCAAACCAGAATGAATCAAGATGTAAGAACCTTGATTTGAACTCATAAATAAGTGCAGAATCATCCTGAAGTTGAATCAATATCATAGGAGTTATGATGAAGAAGTTATCCCACTTTTAACTGAAGTGACTCCAGTTTGCCTGTTTGGAGTTGGCAATTTCTTCTTGATACTAATCAAACCAGAATGAATCAAGATGTAAGAAGCTTTATTTGGACTCATAAATCAGTGGATAATCACCCTGAAGTTGAATCAAGATCATAGGAGTTATGATGAAGATGTTATCCCACTTTTAACCGAAGTGACTCCAGTTTACCTGTTTGGAGATTTGGCAATTTCTTCTTGATTCTAATCAAACCAGACGAATCCAAGATGTAAGAAGATTTATTTGGACTCATAAAAAAAACCAGTGGTAATCACCTGAAGTTGAATCAATTATCATAGGAGTTATGATGAAGATGTTATTCCCACTTTTACCGAAGTGATTCCACTTTACCCTGTTGGAGATTTGGCAACTTCTTCTTGGCTTCTAATCAACCAGATGAATCAAGATGTAAAATTATGATTTGGACTTTAAAATCAGTGTTAGAATAATTCTGAAGGTTGAATCATATCATTGGACTTATGATGAGAAGTTATCCCACTTTTAACCGAGTGATTCCAGTTTGCCCTGTTTGGTTAGAATTTGGCAAATTTATTCCTTGATATTAATAAACCAGAATGAACTACGATGTAAGACGATTGGATTTGGGACTCACTATCAGTGTAGAATCACCCTGAATTTGAATCAAGATCATAGGAGTTATGATGAAGAAGTTTATCCCACTTTTAACCGAAGTGACTCAGTTTTACCCTGTTTGGAGATTTGACAATTTATTCTTGATTCTAATAAAACCAGAATTAATAAAGATGTAAGAACCTTGATTTTGGACTCATAAATCAGTATAGATTCATCCTGAAGTTGAAATCAATATCATTGGAGTTATGATGAAGATGTTATTCCACTTTAACCGAAGTTGACTCCAGTTTACCCCTGTTTGGAAATTTGGCAATTTCTTCTTGATTCTAATAAAACCAGAATGAATCAAGATGTAAGAAGATTTATTTGGACTCATAAATCAGTGGATAATCATCCTGATTTGAATCAAGATCAATGAGGAGTTATGATGAAGATGTTTATTGCCACTTTAACCGAAGTGATTCCAATTTACCATGTTGGAGATTTGGCAACTTCTTCTTGATTCTAATCAAACCAGAATGATCAATATGTAAGAATCTTGATTTGGACTCATATATCAGTGTATAATAATTCTGAAAGTTGAATCAATATCATTGGACTTATGATGAAGAAGTTATCCCACTTTTAACCGAAGTGATTCCAGTTTGCCGCTGTTTGGAGATTTGGCAATTAATTCCTTGATATTAATAAAACCAGAATGAATAACGATGTTAAGAAGATTGATTTGGACTCATTAATCAGTATAGAATCACCCTGAATTTTGAATAAAGATCATAGGAGTTATGATGAAAAGTTATCCCACTTTTAACCGAAGTGACTCCAGTTTACCCTGTTTGGGAATTTGGCAATTTCTTCTTGATTCTAATCAAAACAGAATGAATCAAGATGTTAGAAAGATTTATTTGGACTCAATAACCAGTGGATAATCACCCTGAAGTTGAATCAATATTATAGGAGTTATGATGAAGATGTTATTCCACTTTTAACCGAAGTGATTCCAGTTTACCATGTTTAGAGATTTGGCAATTTATTCTTGATAAAATAAAACAAGAATGAATCACGATGTTAAGAAGTTTTATTTGGACTCATTAATAAGTTTAGAATCACCTTGTAGTTGAATCAATATCATTGGAGTTATGATGAAGAAGTTATCCTAGTTTAAACCGAAGTGATTCCAGTTTACCTTTTTTTGGAGATTTGGCAATTTCTTGATACAAATAAACCAGAATGAATCACCATGTATAAATCTTGATTTGGACTCATAAATCACTTAAGAATCACCCTGAAGTTGAATCAAGATTATAGGAGTTATGATGAAGAAGTTATGCCACTTTTAACCGAAGTGATTCCAGTTTGTCTTATTTGGAGATTTAGCAATTTTTTCTTGATACTAATAAAACAAGAATGAACATGATGTAAGAAGATTGATATGGACTCATAAATCAGTTTATAATCACCCTGAAGTTGAAGCAAGATCATAGGAGTTATGATGAAGAAGTTATCCCACTTTTAACCGAAGTGACTCCAGTTTACCCTGTTTGGAAATTTGGCAATTTCTTCTTGATTCTAATCAAACCAGAATGAATCAAGATGTAAGAAACCTTGATTTGGACTCATAAGTCAGTTATATAATCATCCTGAAGTTGAATCAATATCATTAGAGTTATGATGAAGAAGTTATCCCACTTTTAACCGAAGTGATTCTAGTTTACCCTATTTAGAGATTTGGCTATTTCTTCTTGATAATAATAAACCAGAATGATCACGATGTAAGAATCTTGATTTGGACTCATAAATCAGTGTAGAACCACACTGAAGTTGAAGCAAGATCATAGGAGTTATGATGAAGAAGTTTATCCCACTTTTAACCGAAGTGAACTCCAGTTTACCCTGTTTGGAGATTTGGCAATTTCTTCTTGATTCTAATCAAACCAGAATGAATCAATATGTAAGAATCTTTATTTGTACTCATAAATCAGTGGATAATCACCCTGAATTTGAATCAATATCATAAGAGTTATGATGAAGATGTTATTCCACTTTAACCGAAGTGATTCCAGTTTACCTGTTTGGGAGATTTGACAATTTCTTCTTGATTCTAATCAAACCAATGAATCAAGATGTAAGAATCTTTATTTGGACTCATAAATCAGTGTAGAATCATCCTGAAGTTGAATCAATATCATTGGACTTATGATGAAGAAGTTATCCCACTTTTAACCGAAGTGATCCCAGTAACCATGTTTGGAGATTTGGCAATTTATTCTTGATTCTAATAAAACCAGAATGAATCAAGATGTAATAATATTGATTTGGACTCATAAATCAGTGTATAATCATCCTGAAGTTTGAATCAATATCATTGGACTTATGATGAAGAAGTTATCCCACTTTTAACCGAAGTGACTCAAGTTTACCAAGTTTGGAGATTTAGCAATTTCTTTTGATTCTAATCAAACCAGAATGAATAAAGATGTAAGAACCTTTATTTGAACTCATAAATCAGTGGAATAATCACCCTGAAGTTGAATCAATATCATAGGAGCTATGATGAAGAAGTTAATCCCACTTTTAACCGAAGTGACTAAAGTTTACCCTGTTTGGAGATTTGGCAATTTCTTCTTGATTCTAATCAACCAGAATGAATCAAGATGTAAGAAGCTGATTTGGACTCATAAATCAGTGGATAATCACCCTGAAGTTGATTCAATATCATAGGAGTTATGATGAAGATGTTATTCCACTTTACCGAAGTGATTCCAGTTTGCCCTGTTTGGAGATTTGGCAATTTCTTCTTGATTCTAATCAAAATAGAATGAATCAAGATGTAAGAATCATTATTTTGGACTCATAAATCATTATAGAATCATCCTGAAGTTGAATCAATATCATTAGAGTTATGATGAAGAAGTTATCCCAACTTTTAACCGAAGTGATTCTAGTTTGCCCTATTTGGAGATTTGGCTATTTCTTCTTGATAATAATAAAACCAGAATGAATCACGATGTAAGAAGCTTGATTTGGACTATAAATCAGTGTAGAACCAACACTGAAGTTGAAGCAAGATCATAGGAGTTATGATGAAGAAGTTATCCCACTTTTAACCGAAGTGACTCTAGTTTACCCTGTTTGGAGATTTGGCAATTTCTTCTTGATTCTAATCAAACCAAAATGAATCAAGATGTAAGAATCTTTATTTTGACTCATAAATCAGTGTAGAATCATCCTGAAGTTGAATCAATATCATTGGAGTTATGATGAAGAAGTTATCCCACTTTTAACCGAAGTGATTCCAGTTTGCCCTATTTGGAAATTTGGCAATTTCTTCTTGATACTAATAAAAAAAGAATGAACCACGATGTAAGAAGCTTGATTTGGACTCATAAATCAGGTTTATAATCACCTTGAAGTTGAATCAAGATCATAGGAGTGTATGATGAAGCAGTTATCCCCTTTTAACCGAAGTGACTCCAGTTTACCCCTGTTTGGGAGATTTGGTAATTTCTTCTTGATTCTAATCAACCAGAATGAATCAAGATGTAAGAAGATTTATTTGGAATCATAAATCAGTGGATAATCATCCTGAAGTTGAATCAAGATCATAGGAGTTATGATGAAGATGTTATTCCACTTTTAACCAAAGTGATTCCAATTTACCCTGTTTGGAGATTTGGCAACTTCTTCTTGATTCTAATCAAACCAGAATGAATCAAGATGTAAGAATCTTGATTTGGACTCATAAATCAGTGTAGAATAATCCTGAAGTTGAATCAATATCATTGGACTTATGATGAAGAAGTTATCTCACTTTTAACCGAAGTGATTCCAGTTTGCCCTGTTTGGAGATTTGGCAATTTATTCTTGATATTAATAAAACCAGAATGAATAATGATATAAGAAGATTGATTTGGACTCATTAATCAGTATAGAATCACCCTGAATTTGAATCAAGATCATAGGAGTTATGATGAAGAAGTTATCCCACTTTTAACCGAAGTGACTCCAGTTTACCCTGTTTGGAGATTTGGCAATTTATTCTTGATTCTAATCAAACCAGAATGAATCAAGATGTAAGAACCTTGATTTGGACTCATAAATCAGTATCGAATTATCCTGAAGTTGAATCAATATCATTGGAGTTATGATGAAGAAGTTATCCCACTTTTAACCGAAGTGATTCCAGTTTGCCTATTTTGGAGATTTGGCAATTTCTTCTTGATACTAATAAAACCAGAATGAATCACGATGTAAGAAGCTTGATTTGGACTAATAAAATCAGTGTAGAACCACCCTGTAGTTGAAGCAAGATCATAGGAGTTATGATGAAGAAGTTATCCCACTTTTAACAGAAGTGACTCTAGTTTACCCTGTTTGGAGGTTTGGCAATTTCTTCTTGATTCTAATCAAACCAGATTGAATCAAGATGTTAGAAGATTTATTTGGACTCATAAACCAGTGGATAATCACCCTGAAGTTGAATCAATATCATAGGAGTTATGATGAAGATGTTATTCCACTTTTAACCGAAGTGATTCTAGTTTATCCTGTTTGGAGATTTGGCAATTTCTTCTTGATTCGAATCAAACCAGAATGAATCAAGATGTAAGAATCATGATTTGGACTTATAAATCAGTGTAGAATCATCCTGAAGTTGAATAAATATCATTGGACTTATGATGAAGAAGTTATCCCACTTTTAACCGAAGTGATTCCAGTTTGCCCTGTTTGGAGATTTGGCAATTTATTCTTGATATTAATAAAACCAGAATGAATAACGATGTAAGAAGATTGATTTGGACTCATTAATCAGTATAGAATCACCCTGAATTTGAATCAAGATCATAGGAGTTATGATGAAGAAGTTATCCCACTTTTAACCGAAGTGACTCCAGTTTACCCTGTTTGGAGATTTGGCAATTTATTCTTGATTCTAATCAAACCAGAATGAATCAAGATGTAAGAACCTTGATTTGGACTCATAAATCAGTATAGAATCATCCTGAAGTTGAATCAATATCATTGGAGGTATGATGAAGATGTTATCCCACTTTTAACCGAAGTGACTCCAGTTTAGCCTGTTTGGAGATTTGGCAATTTCTTCTTGATTCTAATCAAACCAGAATGAATCAAGATGTAAGAAGCATTTATTTGGACTCATAAATCAGTGGATAATCATCCTGAAGTTGAATCAAGATCATTAGGAGTTATGATGAAGAATGTTATTCCACTTTTTAACGAAGTGATTCCCAATTTACCTGTTGGAGATTTGGCAACTTCTTCTTGATTCTAATCAAACCAGAATGAATCACGATGTAAGAAGCTTGATTTGGACTCATAAATCAATGTAGAATCACCCTGGAGATTGGAATCATATCCTTGGACTTATGATGAAGAGTTATCAACCCTTTTAACGAAGTGACTCCAGTTTACCATTTGGAATTACAATTCTTCTTGATTCTAATCAAACCAGATGAATCAAGATGTAAGAACCCTTATTTGGACCTCATAAATCAGTGTTAAAACCACGCCTGAAGTTGAAGCAAAATCATAGGGAGTATGATGAAGAAGTTATCCGCCCACTTTTAACCGAAGTGGACTCCAAGTTTACCATTTATGGAGATTTGGCAATTTCCTTCTTGATTCTAATCAAACCAGAATGAATCAAGATGGAAGAAGCTTTATTTGGACTCATAAATCAGTGGATAATCACCCTGAAGTTGAATCAATATCATAGGAGTTATGATGAAGAAGTTATCCCACTTTTAACCGAAGTGACTCCAGTTTATCCTGTTTGGAGATTTGGCAATTTCTTCTTGATTCTAATCAAACCAGAATGAATCAAGATGTAAGAAGATTTATTTGGACTCATAAATCAGTGGATAATCATCCTGAA
This sequence comes from Moricandia moricandioides, assembly GCA_905132885.1. Classification (NCBI taxonomy): domain Eukaryota; kingdom Viridiplantae; phylum Streptophyta; class Magnoliopsida; order Brassicales; family Brassicaceae; genus Moricandia; species Moricandia moricandioides. Next base: position 9,801 of record CAJHQQ010002966.1, read on the forward strand.
GTTGAATCAAGATCATAGGAGTTATGATGAAGATGTTATTCCACTTTTAACCGAAGTGATTCCAATTTACCCTGTTTGGAGATTTGACAACTTCTTCTTGATTCTAATCAAACCAGAATGAATCAAGATGTAAGAATCTTGATTTGGACTCATAAATCAGTGTAGAATAATTCTGAAGTTGAATCAATATCATTGGACTTATGATGAAGAAGTTATCCCACTTTTAACCGAAGTGATTCCAGTTTGCCCTGTTTGGAGATTTGGCAATTTATTCTTGATATTTAATAAAACCAGAATGAATAACGATGTAAGAAGATTGATTTGGACTCATTAATCAGTATAGAATCACCCTGAATTTGAATCAAGATCATAGGAGTTATGATGAAGAAGTTATCCCACTTTTAACCGAAGTGACTCTAGTTTACCCTGTTTGGAGATTTGACAATTTATTCTTGATTCTAATCAAACCAGAATGAATCAAGATGTAAGAACCTTGATTTGGACTCATAAATCAGTATAGAATCATCCTGAAGTTGAATTAATATCATTGGAGTTATGATGAAGAAGTTATCCCACTTTTAAACCGAAGTGATTCCAGTTTGTCCTATTTGGAGATTTGGCAATTTCTTCTTGATACTAATAAAACCAGAATTAATCACGATGTAAGAAGCTTGATTTGGAACTAATAAATCAGTGTAGAACCACCCTGTAGTTGAAGCAAGATCATAGGAGTTATGATGAAGAAGTTATCCCACTTTTAACCGAAGTGACTCTAGTTTACCCTGTTTGGGAGATTTGGCAATTTCTTCTTGATTCTAATCAAACCAGAATGAATCAAGTTGTTAGAAGATTTATTTGGACTCATAAACCAGTGGATAATCACCCTGAAGTTGAATCAATATCATAGGAGTTATGATGAAGATGTTATTCCACTTTTAACCGAAGTGATTCTAGTTTACCCTGTTTGGAGATTTGGCAATTTCTTCTTGATTTGAATCAAACCAGAATGAATCAAGATGTAAGAATCATGATTTGGACTTATAAATAAGTGTAGAATCATCCTGAAGTTGAATAAATATCATTGGACTTATGATGAAGAAGTTATCCCACTTTTAACCGAAGTGATTCCAGTTTGCCCTGTTTTGGAGATTTGGCAATTTATTCTTGATTCTAATCAAACCAGAATGAATCAAGATGTAAGAACCTTGATTTGGACTCATAAATCAGTATAGAATCATCCTGAAGTTGAATCAATATCATTGGAGTTATGATGAAGAAGTTATCCCACTTTTAACCGAAGTGATTCTAGTTTGCCCTATTTGGAGATATGGCAATTTTTTCTTGATACTAATAAAACCAGAATGAATCACGATGTAAGAAGCTTGATTTGGACTCATAAATCAGTTTAGATCCACCCTGAAGTTGAAGCAAGATCATAGGAGTTATGATGAAGATGTTATCCCACTATTAACCGAAGTGACTTTAGTTTACCCTGTTTGGAGATGTTGGCAATTTCTTCTTGATTCTAATCAAACCAGAATGAATCAAGATGTAAGAAGCTTTATTTGGACTCATAAACCAGTGGATAATCACCTTGAAGTTGAATCAATATCATAGGAGTTATGATGAAGATGTTATTCCACTTTTAACCGAAGTGATTCCAATTTACCATGTTTGGAGATTTGGCAACTTCTTCTTGATTCTAATCAAACCAGAATGAATCAAGATGTAAGAATCTTGATTTGGACTCATAAATCAGTGTAGAATCATCCTGAAGTTGAATCAATATCATTGGACTTATGATGAAGAAGTTATCCCACTTTTAACCGAAGTGATTCCAGTTTGCCCTGTTAGGAGATTTGGCAATTTATTCTTGATACTAATAAAACCAGAATGAATAACGATGTAAGAAGATTGATTTGGACTCATAATCAGCATAGAATCACCCTGAATTTGAATCAAGATCATAGGAGTTATGATGAAGAAGTTATCCCACTTTTAACCGAAGTGACTCCAGTTTACCCTGTTTGGAGATTTGGCAATTTCTTCTTGATTCTAATCAAACCAGAATGAATCAAGATGTAAGAACCTTTATTTGGACTCATAAATCAGTATAAAATCATCCTGAAGTTGAATCAATATCATTGGAGTTATGATGAAGAAGTTATCCCACTTTTAACCGAAGTGATTCCAGTTTGTCCTGTTTGGAGATTTGGCAATTTATTCTTGATATTAATAAAACCAGAATGAATAACGATGTAAGAATATTGATTTGGACTCATTAATCAGAATAGAATCACCCTGAATTTGAATCAAGATCATAGGAGTTATGATGAAAAGTTATCCCACTTTTAACCGAAGTGACTCTAGTTTACCCTGTTTGGAGATTTGGCAATTTCTTCTTGATTCTAATCAAACCAGAATGAATCAAGATGTTAGAAGATTTATTTGGACTCATAAACCAGTGGATAATCACCCTGAAGTTGAATCAATATCATAGGAGTTATGATGAAGATGTTATTCCACTTTTAACCGAAGTGATTCTAGTTTACCCTGTTTGGAGATTTGACAATTTCTTCTTGATTCGAATCAAACCAGAATGAATCAAGATGTAAGAATCATGATTTGGACTTATAAATCAGTGTAGAATCATCCTGAAGTTGAATAAATATCATTGGACTTATGATGAAGAAGTTATCCCACTTTTAACCGAAGTGATTCCAGTTTGCCCTGTTTGGAGATTTGGCAATTTATTCTTGATATTAATAAAACCAGAATGAATAACGATGTAAGAAGATTGATTTGGACTCATTAATCAGTATAGAATCACCCTGAATTTGAATCAAGATCATAGGAGTTATGATGAAGAAGTTATCCCACTTTTAACCGAAGTGACTCCAGTTTACCCTGTTTGGAGATTTGGCAATTTATTCTTGATTCTAATCAAACCAGAATGAATCAAGATGTAAGAACCTTGATTTGGACTCATAAATCAGTATAGAATCATCCTGAAGTTGAATTAATATCATTGGAGTTATGATGAAGAAGTTATCCCACTTTTAACCGAAGTGATTCCAGTTTGCCCTATTTGGAGATTTGGCAATTTCTTCTTGATACTAATAAAACCAGAATTAATCACGATGTAAGAAGCTTGATTTGGACTAATAAATCAGTGTAGAACCACCCTGTAGTTGAAGCAAGATCATAGGAGTTATGATGAAGAAGTTATCCCACTTTTAACCGAAGTGACTCTAGTTTACCCTGTTTGGAGATTTGGCAATTTCTTCTTGATTCTAATCAAACCAGAATGAATCAAGATGTTAGAAGATTTATTTGGACTCATAAACCAGTGGATAATCACCCTGAAGTTGAATCAATATCATAGGAGTTATGATGAAGATGTTATTCCACTTTTAACCGAAGTGATTCTAGTTTACCCTGTTTGGAGATTTGGCAATTTCTTCTTGATTCGAATCAAACCAGAATGAATCAAGATGTAAGAATCATGATTTGGACTTATAAATCAGTGTAGAATCATCCTGAAGTTGAATAAATATCATTGGACTTATGATGAAGAAGTTATCCCACTTTTAACCGAAGTGATTCCAGTTTGCCCTGTTTGGAGATTTGGCAATTTATTCTTGATTCTAATCAAACCAGAATGAATCAAGATGTAAGAAACTTGATTTGGACTCATAAATCAGTATAGAATCATCCTGAAGTTGAATCAATATCATTGGAGTTATGATGAAGAAGTTATCCCACTTTTAACCGAAGTGATTCTAGTTTGCCCTATTTGGAGATATGGCAATTTTTTCTTGATACTAATAAAACCAGAATGAATCACGATGTAAGAAGCTTGATTTGGACTCATAAATCAGTTTAGATCCACCCTGAAGTTGAAGCAAGATCATAGGAGTTATGATGAAGATGTTATCCCACTATTAACCGAAGTGACTTTAGTTTACCCTGTTTGGAGTGTTGGCAATTTCTTCTTGATTCTAATCAAACCAGAATGAATCAAGATGTAAGAAGCTTTATTTGGACTCATAAACCAGTGGATAATCACCTTGAAGTTGAATCAATATCATAGGAGTTATGATGAAGATGTTATTCCACTTTTAACCGAAGTGATTCCAATTTACCATGTTTGGAGATTTGGCAACTTCTTCTTGATTCTAATCAAACCAGAATGAATCAAGATGTAAGAATCTTGATTTGGACTCATAAATCAGTGTAGAATAATCCTGAAGTTGAATCAATATCATTGGACTTATGATGAAGAAGTTATCCCACTTTTAACCGAAGTGATTCCAGTTTGCCCTGTTTGGAGATTTGGCAATTTATTCTTGATATTAATAAAACCAGAATGAATAACGATGTAAGAAGATTGATTTGGACTCATTAATCAGCATAGAATCACCCTGAATCTGAATCAAGATCATAGGAGTTATGATGAAGAAGTTATCCCACTTTTAACCGAAGTGACTCCAGTTTACCCTGTTTGGAGATTTGGCAATTTCTTCTTGATTCTAATCAAACCAGAATGAATCAAGATGTAAGAACCTTGATTTGGAATCATAAATCAGTATAAAATCATCCTGAAGTTGAATCAATATCATTGGAGTTATGATGAAGAAGTTATCCCACTTTAACCGAAGTGATTCCAGTTTGTCCTGTTTGGAGATTTGGCAATTTATTCTTGATATTAATAAAACCAGAACGAATAACGATGTAAGAATATTGATTTGGACTCATTAATCAGTATAGAATCACCCTGAATTTGAATCAAGATCATAGGAGTTATGATGAAGAAGTTATCCCACTTTTAACCGAAGTGACTCTAGTTTACCCTGTTTGGAGATTTGGCAATTTCTTCTTGATTCTAATCAAACCAGAATGAATCAAGATGTTAGAAGATTTATTTGGACTCATAAACCAGTGGATAATCACCCTGAAGTTGAATCAATATCATAGGAGTTATGATGAAGATGTTATTCCACTTTTAACCGAAGTGATTCTAGTTTACCCTGTTTGGAGATTTGACAATTTCTTCTTGATTCGAATCAAACCAGAATGAATCAAGATGTAAGAATCATGATTTGGACTTATAAATAAGTGTAGAATCATCCTGAAGTTGAATAACTATCATTGGACTTATGATGAAGAAGTTATCCCACTTTTAACCGAAGTGATTCCAGTTTGCCCTATTTGGAGATTTGGCAATTTATTCTTGATATTAATAAAACCAGAATGAATAACGATGTAAGAAGATTGATTTGGACTCATTAATCAGTATAGAATCACCCTGAATTTGAATCAAGATCATAGGAGTTATGATGAAGAAGTTATCCCACTTTTAACCGAAGTGACTCCAGTTTACCTTGTTTGGAGATTTGGCAATTTATTCTTGATTCTAATCAAACCAGAATGAATCAAGATGTAAGAACCTTGATTTGGACTCATAAATCAGTATAGAATCATCCTGAAGTTGAATCAATATCATTGGAGTTATGATGAAGAAGTTATCCCACTTTTAACCGAAGTGATTCCAGTTTGCCCTATTTGGAGATTTGGCAATTTCTTCTTGATACTAATAAAACCAGAATGAATCACGATGTAAGAAGCTTGATTTGGACTCATAAATCAGTGTAGAACCACCCTGTAGTTGAAGCAAGATCATAGGAGTTATGATGAAGAAGTTATCCCACTTTTTAACCGAAGTGACTCTAGTTTACCCTGTTTGGAGATTTGGCAATTTCTTCTTGATTCTAATCAAACCAGAATGAATCAAGATGTAGAGATTTATTTGGACTCATAAACCAGTGGATAATCACCCTGAAGTTGAATCAATATCATTAGGAGTTATGATGAAGATGTTATTCCACTTTTAACCGAAGTGATTCCAATTTACCCTGTTTGGAGATTTGGCAACTTCTTCTTGATTCTAATCAAACCAGAATGAATCAAGATGTAAGAATCTTGATTTGGACTCATAAATCAGTGTAGAACAATCCTGAAGTTGAATCAATATCATTGGACTTATGATGAAGAAGTTATCCCACTTTTAACCGAAGTGATTCCAGTTTGCCCTGTTTGGAGATTTGACAATTTATTCTTGATTCTAATCAAAATAGAATGAATCAAGATGTAAGAAATTTATTTGGACTCATAAATCAGTATAGAATCATCCTGAAGTTGAATCAATATCATTGGAGTTATGATGCAGAAGTTATCCCACTTTTAACCGAAGTGATTCCAGTTTGCCCTATTTGGAGATTTGGCAATTTCTTCTTGATACTAATAAAACCAGAATGAATCCAACGATGTAAGAAGCTTGATTTGACTCATAAATCAGTGTAGAACCACACTGAAGTTGAAGCAAGATCATAGGAGTTATGATGAAGAAGTTATCCCACTTTTAACCGAAGTGACTCCAGTTTACCCTGTTTGAGATTTGGCAATTTCTTCTTGATTCTAATCAAACCAGAATGAATCAAGATGTAAGAAGCTTTATTTGGACTCAATAAATCAGTGGATAATCATCCTGAAGTTGAATCATATCATAGGAGTTATGATGAAGATGTTATTCCACTTTTAACCGAAGTGATTCCCGTTTACCCTGTTTGGAGATTGGCAATTTCTTCTTGATTCTAATCAAACCAGAATGAATCAGATGTAAGAAGCTTGATTTGGACTCATAAATCAGTGTAGAATCCACCCTGAAGTTGAAGCAAATATCATAGGAGTTATGATGAAGAAGTTATCCCACTTTTAACCGAAGTGACTCCAGTTTACCCATGTTTGGAGATTTGGCAATTTCTTCTTGATTCTAATCAAACCAGAATGAATCAAGATGTAAGAAGATTATTTGGACTCATAAGTCAGTGAATAATCATCCTGAAGTTGAATCAAGATCATAGGAGTTATGATGAAGATGTTATTCCACTTTTAACCGAAGTGATTCCAATTTACCCTGTTTGGAGATTTGGCAACTTCTTCTTTATTCTAATCAAACCAGAATGAATCAAGATGTAAGAATCTTGATTTGGACTCATAAATCAGTGAGAATAATCCTGAAGTTGAATCAATATCATTGGACTTATGATGAAGAAGTTATCCCACTTTTAACCGAAGTGATTCCAGTTTGCCCTGTTTGGAGATTTGGCAATTTATTCTTGATATTAATAAAACCAGAATGAATAACGATGTAAGAAGATTGATTTGGACTCATTAATCAGTTATAAATCACCCTGAATTTGAATCAAGATCATAGGAGTTATGATGAAGAAGTTATCCACTTTTAACCGAAGTGACTCCAGTTTTACCCAGTTTGGAGATTTGGCAATTTATTCTTGATTCTAATCAAACCAGAATGAATCAAGATGTAAGAACCTTGATTTGGACTCATAAATCAGTATAGAATCATCCTGAAGTTGAATTAATATCATTGGAGTTATGATGAAGAAGTTATCCCACTTTTAACCGAAGTGATTCCAGTTTGCCCTATTTGGAGATTTGGCAATTTCTTCTTGATACTAATAAAACCAGAATTAATCACGATGTAAGAAGCTTTGATTTGGACTAATAAATCAGTGTAGAACCACCCTGTAGTTGAAGCAAGATCATAGGAGTTATGATGAAGAAGTTATCCCACTTTTAACCGAAGTGACTCTAGTTTACCCTGTTTGGAGATTTGGCAATTTCTTCTTGATTCTAATCAAACCAGAATGAATCAAGATGCTAGAAGATTTATTTGGACTCATAAACCAGTGGATAATCACCTTGAATTTGAATCAATATCATAGGAGTTATGATGAAGATGTTATTCCACTTTTAACCGAAGTGATTCTAGTTTACCCTGTTTGGAGATTTGGCAATTTCTTCTTTGATTCGAATCAAACCAGAATGAATCAAAGATGTAAGAATCATGATTTGGACTTATAAATAAGTGTAGAATCATCCTGAAGTTTGAATAAATATCATTGTACTTATGATGAAGAAGTTATCCCACTTTTAACCGAAGTGATTTCCAGTTTGCCCTGTTTGGAGATTTGGCAATTTATTCTTGATATTAATAAACCAGAATGAATAAGATGTAAGAAGATTGATTTGGACTCATTAATCAGCATAGAATCACCTGAATTTGAATCAAGAACATAGGAGTTTACGATGAAGAAGTTATCCCACTTTTAACCGAAGTGACTCCAGTTTACCTTGTTTGGAGATTTGGCAATCTATTCTTGATTCTAATCAAACCAGAATGAATCAAGATGTAAGAACCTTGATTTGGACTCATAAATCAGTATAGAATCATCCTGAAGTTGAATTAATATCATTGGAGTTATGATGAAGAAGTTATCCCACTTTAAACCGAAGTGATTCCAGTTTGCCCTATTGGAGATTTGGCAATTTCTTCTTGATACTAATAAAACCAGAATGAATCACGATGTAAGAAGATTGATTTGGACTAATAAATCAGTTTAGAACCACCCTGTAGTTGAAGCAAGATCATAGGAGTTATGATGAAGAAGTTATCCCACTTTTAACCGAAGTGACTCTAGTTTACCCTGTTTGGAGATTTGGCAATTTCTTCTTGATTCTAATCAAACCAGAATGAATCAAGATGTTAGAAGATTTATTTGGACTCATAAACCAGTGGATAATCACCCTGAAGTTGAATCAATATCATAGGAGTTATGATGAAGATGTTATTCCACTTTTAACCGAAATGATTCTAGTTTACCTTGTTTGGAGATTTGGCAATTTCTTCTTGATTCGAATCAAACCAGAATGAATCAAGATGAAAGAATCATGATTTGGACTTATAAATCAGTGTAGAATCATCCTGAAGTTGAATAAATATCATTGGACTTATGATGAAGAAGTTATCCCACTTTTAACCGAAGTGATTCCAGTTTGCCCTGTTTGGAGATTTGGCAATTTATACTTGATATTAATAAAACCAGAATGAATAATGATGTAAGAAGATTTATTTGGACTCATTAATCAGTATAGAATCACCCTGAATTTGAATCAAGATCATAGGAGTTATGATGAAGAAGTATCCCACGTTTAACCGAAGTGACTCCAGCTTACCCTGTTTGGAAATTTGGCAATTTATTCTTGATTCTAATCAAACCAGAATGAATCAAGATGTAAGAACCTGATTTGGACTCATAAATAAGTATAGAATCATCCTGAAGGTTGAATCAATATCATTGGAGGTATGATGAAGATGTTATCCCACTTTTAACCGAAGTGACTCCAGTTTACCCTATTTGGAGATTTGACAATTTCTTCTTGATTCTAATCAAACCATAATTAATCAAGATGTAAGAATCTTTATTTGGACTCATAAATCAGTGTAGAATCATCTTGAAGTGGAATCAATATCATTGGACTTATGATGAAGAAGTTATCTCACTTTTAACCGAAAGTAATCCCAGTTTACCATGTTTGGAGATTTGGCAATTTATTCTTGTTACTAATAAAACCAGAAAGAATCACGATGTAAGAGATTGATTTGGACTCATTAATCAGTGTAGAATCACCCTGAAGTTGAATCAAGATCATAGGAGTTATGATGACGAAGTTATCCCACTTTTTAACCGAAGTGACTCCAATTTACCTTGTTTGGAGATTTGGCAATTTCTTTTTGATTCTAATCAAAACCAGAAAGAATCAAGATGTAAGAAGCTTGATTTGGACTCATAAATCAGTTTAGAATCACCCTTAAGTTGAATCAAGATCATAGGAGTTATGATGAGGAAGTTAACCCACTTTTATCCGAAGTGACTCCAGTTTACCATGTTTGGAGATTTTGCAGTTTCTACTTGATTCTAAGCAAAAAAGAATGAATCAAGATGTAAGAAGCTTTATTTGGACTCATAAATCTGTGGATAATCATCCTGAAGTTGAATCAATATCATAGGAGTTATGATGAAGATGTTATTCCACTTTTAACCGAAGTGATTCCAGTTTACCCTGTTTGAAGATTTGACAATTTCTTCATGATTCAAATCAAACCAGAATGAATCAAGATGTAAGAAGATTGATTTGTACTCATAAATCTGTGTAGAATCATCCTGAAGTTAAATCAATATCATAGGAGTTATGATGAAGAAGTTATCCCACTTTTAACCGAAGTGATTCTAGTTTACCCTGTTTGGAGATTTGGCAATTTCTTCTGGGTTATAATCAAACCAGAATGAATCAAGATGTAAGAAGCTCTATTTGGACTCATAAATCAGTGGAGAATAATCCTGAAGTTGAATCAATATCATTGGAGTTATGATGAAGAAGTTATCCCACTTTTAACCGAAGTGATTCCAGTTTGTCCTGTTTGGAGATTTGGCAATTTCTTCTTGATACTAATAAAACCAGAATGAATCACGATGTAAGAAGCTTTATATGGAGTCATAAATCAGTGTAGAATCATCTTGAAGTTGAATCAAGATCATAGGAGTTATGATGACGAAGTTATCCCACTTTTAACCGAAGTGACTCCAGTTTACCCTGTTTGGAGATTTTGCAATTTCTTCTTGATTCTAATCAAACCAGAATGAATCACGATGTAATAATCTTGACTTGGACTCATAAATCAGTCTATAATCACCCTGAAGTTGAATCAAGATCATAGGAGTTATGATGAAGATGTTATTCCACTTTTAACCGAAGTGATGCCAGTTTACCCTGTTTGGAGATTTGACAATTTCTTCTTGATTCTAATCAAACCAGAATGAATCAAGATGTAAGAATCTTTATTTGGACTCATAAATCAGTGTAGAATCATCTTGAAGTTGAATCGATATCATTGGACTTATGATGAAGAAGTTATCCCACTTTTAACCGAAGTGATCCCAGTTTACCCTGTTTGGAGATTTGGCAGTTTATTCTTGATACTAATAAAACAAGAAAGAATCACGATGCAAGAGATTGATTTGGACTCATTAATCAGTGTAGAATCACCCTGAAGTTGAATCAAGATAATAGGAGTTATGATGAAGAAGTTATCCCACTTTTTAACCGAAATGACTCCAGTTTACCCTGTTTGGAGATTTTGCAATATCTTCTTGATTATAATCAAACCAGAATGAATCAAGATGTTAAGAAGCTTTATTTGGACTCATAAATCAGTGAATAATCATCCTGAAGTTGAATCAATATCATAGGAGTTATGATGAAGATGTTATTCCACTTTTAACCGAAGTGATTCCAGTTTACCCTGTTTGAAGATTTGACAATTTCTTCTTGATTCTAATCAAACCAGAATGAATCAAGATTTAAGAAGCTTGATTTGTACTCATAAATCAGTGTAGAATCATCCTGAAGTTAAATCAATATCATAGGAGTTATGATGAAGAAGTTATCCCACTTTTAACCGAAGTGATTCCAGTTTATCCTGTTTGGAGATTTGGCAATTTCTTCTTGATACAAATAAAACCAGAATGAATAACGATGTAATAAGCTTGATCTGGAGTCATAAATCAGTTTATAATCACCCTGAATTTGAATCAAGATCATAGGAGTTATGATGAAGAAGTTATCCCACTATTAACCGAAGTGACTCCAGTTTACCCTGTTTGGAGATTTGGCAATTTCTTCTTGATACAAATAATATGATCCTAGGATGTTGCTCTGGATCGGATGGGATAGATCCTTGCCTAAATGAATCAGAGACTCAAGTTTATCAAGGTATGTGGATCGATTGGTGACACAAAGAGATGCGGATGGACTCCTTGGTACTCCTAGGATCTAGATCAGATATGACACACCAAACTAGAACCCTTAGACGCCGGATATGACTCACCAGCAAGCTCTTACACTCGAGAAAGAAGAGAGAAAGAGTAGACAAAAGGTTTTTGATAAAAGACTGCTTGATTCAGAATGAGAGTTTTCAAGCGTTTAAATAGAGAAACCAAGGAATATGCCTTAGGTTTCGAGAAATAACATAACATAGAAACTATAGTCTAAAACATAACATAAGATAGATAGATAGAGTAGTCTCCTTTGGCTTGGACCGATATTAGCACCTAGGTGATGTGTGAAGTAGCTTGTGGCCTTGTTAAAAACCTTCCTCCGGAAAACCTCTTTGGGACAAAACCAAGAGCAAGGAAAAGAGCACACACAAGTACTTGCCTAAGTACTAACTCAGCTAGATGAGGAGATAGCTTGAATGGTGATCAAGGTACCTCGGATCATCAAGCTTTGTCCAAGACCTTCTTCTTGTTTCCATACGAGTCTAAGTAATCCTCCAATGGCTCCATTTAGTTTCTTAGTTCTAGAACGAGTCATGGGACCTTCTGGAATGGCTAAGGCATCTTCACTAGCTGGTTGATCCATGGTTACATCCTCTTCCTTGTTGCATTGGTCCATGATCACATCATCCTCTCCCACTTGAAAAGGATTTGTCCTTAAATCTGGTTCATCTGCCACAAAAGGAACCAAATCAGTAACATTGAAGCTATGAGATACATCATACTTACCTTGAAGATCCAGCTTGTATGCATTGTTGCTGATTTTCTTATTGATCTCGAATGGACCATCTATCCTTGACATAAGTTTGGATTTCCTATCATTTGGAAATCTCTCCTTTCTAAGGTGAACCCACACTTTGTCACCTACTTCAAAGACCATCTCACGCCTGCCTTTGTTTGCTTGTTTGACATACTGCTTTGTCTTTTCCTCAATATTGCTCCTTGCTTGTTCATGGATTTCTTACACCATCTCTGCTTTCTTCTTGCCATCAATACTAACTCTTTCACACTCAGGTAAAGGCATTAGATCCAAAGGAGAGGTGGGATTGAACCCATAAACAATTTCAAAGGGTGAGAACTTAGAAGCAGAATGCACTGAATGGTTATATGCAAATTCACAATGAGGCAAATAGTCTTCCCATGATTTCAAGTTATTTTTGATGAATGCACGCAAGAGCGTTCCTAATGTCCTATTGACTACCTCAGTTTGCCCATCAGTTTGCGGATGACAAGTAGTAGAGAACAACAGTTTAGTGCCTAGTTTAAACCAAAGGGTCTTCCAGAAGTAACTCAAGAACTTAGCATCTCTATCTGATACAATAGTTCTAGGCATGCCATGCAAACGTACTATCTCCTTAAAGAACAAGTTAGCAACATGTAATGCATCATCAGTCTTGTGACAAGCTATGAAATGTGCCATCTTAGAAAATCTATCTACCACAACAAAGATAGAATCCTTTCCAGTTCTAGTTCTAGGCAGTCCTACAATGAAGTCCATAGAGATATCATTCCACGGATGATAAGGAATGGGTAAGGGAGTGTACAAACCATGGGACTGGACCTTAGACTTAGCTTGCTTGCACGTTGTACACCTTCCACAGACTCTCTCAACATCTCTTTTCATGTGTGGCCAAAAGAAGTGATCCTGCAAGACCTTAAGAGTTTTGGCAATTCCAAAATGTCCCATTAGACTTCCTCCATGGGATTCCCTGACAAACAAGTCTCTCAGAGAACAATTAGGTACACAAAGACGATTATCATAGAATAAGAATCCATCATGCCTAAAGTAATGACCCGTAGCAAGTTTCTCACAAGATTTATAAACTTCTTTGAAGTCAGGATCATCCTCATACATACCTTTGATTTGTTCAAAACCTAGTAGCTTGGCATCTAGAGTGGTCAAGAGAACATACCTTCGGGATAGTGCATCAGAAACTATGTTTTCTTTACCTTGTTTGTATTTGATGACATAGGGAAATGTCTCAATAAACTCAACCCATCTTGCGTGTCTCTTGCTAAGCTTACTCTGTCCTTTTAGGTACTTGAGGGACTCATGATCAGTGTGTATGACAAACTCCTTAGACCATAGGTAGTGTTGCCATGTTTGTAAAGCTCTCACCAACGCGTATAGCTCCTTGTCATAAGTAGCATAGATGAGAGTAGCTCCTCCAAGCTTCTCACTGAAGTATGCAATAGGTCTCCTATCCTGCATCAATACAGCACCAATACCAATCCCTGAAGCATCACATTCGATTTCAAATGTTTTAGAGAAGTCAGGAAGTATAAGAAAAGGAGATTGAGTAAGCTTCTCTTTAAGGGTCTGGAAAGCAATTTCTTGTGCATCTCCCCACTTGAATCCCACATCCTTCTTGATTACTTTAGTTAGAGGGGCTGCAATAGTGCTGAAGTCCTTCACAAAGCATCTATAGAAACCAGCAAGTCCATGAAAGCTTCTTACTTCCCCCACTGTCTTAGGACTTGGCCATTCTTGAATTGCTCTCACCTTCTCCTGATCAACCTATACACCATCTGCACTCACAACAAAGCCTAAAAAGACCAAGTTATCCGTACAAAAAGTGCATTTCTTCAAGTTTGCATAAAGTTTCTCTCCTCTCAACACATCAAGAACTGATCTAAGATGCTCTATATGATCAGTAATGTTCTTGCTATAGACTAGAATGTCATCAAAGTATACTACAACAAAGATGCCTATGAATGATCTAAGCACATGATTCAACAATCTCCAAATGTACTAGGTGCATTTGTTAATCCGAATGGCAATTTCTTTTTTATTCTAATCAAAACCAGAATGAATCAAGATGTAAGAAGCTTGATTTGGACTCATAAATCAGTTTTGAATCACCCTGAAGTTGAATCAAGATCATAGGAGTTATGATGAGGAAGTTAACCCACTTTTATCCGAAGTGACTCTAGTTTACCCTGTTTGGAGATTTTGCAGTTTCTACTTGATTCTAATCAAAACAGAATGAATCAAGATGTAAGAAGCTTTATTTGGACTCATAAATCAGTGGATAATCATCCTGAAGTTGAATCAATATCATAGGAGTTATGGTGAAGATGTTATTCCACTTTTAACCGAAGTGATTCCAGTTTACCCTGTTTGAAGATTTGGCAATTTCTTCATGATTCTAATCAAACCAGAATGAATCAAGATGTAAGAAGCTTGATTTGTACTCATAAATCAGTGTAGAATCATCCTGAATTTAAATCAATATCATAGGAGTTATGATGAAGAAGTTATCCCACTTTTAACCGAAGTGATTCCAGTTTACCCTGTTTGGAGATTTGGCAATTTCTTCTGGGTTCTAATCAAACCAGAATGAATCAAGATGTAAGAAGCTCTATTTGGACTCATAAATCAGTGGAGAATAATCCTGAAGTTGAATCAATATCATTGGAGTTATGATGAAGAAGTTATCCCACTTTTAACCGAAGTGATTCCAGTTTATCCTGTTTGGAGATTTGGCAATTTCTTCTTGATACTAATAAAACCAGAATGAATCACGATGTAAGAAAATTTATATGGACTCATAAATAAGTGTAGAACCATCTTGAATTTGAATCAAGATCATAGGAGTTATGATGACGAAGTTATCCCACTTTTAACCGAAGTGACTTCAGTTTACCCTGTTTAGAGATTTTCCAATTTCTTCTTGATTCTAATCAAACCAGAATGAATCACGATGTAATAATCTAGACTTGGACTCATAAATCAGTCTATAATCACCCTGAAGTTGAATCAATATCATAGGAGTTATGATGAAGATGTTATTCCACTTTTAACCGAAGTGATGCCAGTTTACCCTGTTTGGAGATTTGGCAATTTCTTCTTGATTCTAATCAAACCAGAATTAATCAAGATGTAAGAATCTTTATTTGGACTCATAAATCAGTGTAGAATCATCTTGAAGTTGAATCAATATCATTCGACTTATGATGAAGAAATTATCCCACTTTTAACCGAAGTGATCCCAGTTTACCCTGTTTGGAGATTTGGCAATTTATTCTTGATACTAATAAAACCAGAAAGAATCACGATGTAAGAGATTGATTTGGACTCATTAATCAGTGTAGAATCACCCTGAAGTTGAATCAAGATCATAGGAGTTATGATGAAGAAGTTATCCCACTTTTAACCGAAATGACTCCAGTTTACCCTGTTTGGAGATTTGGCAATATCTTCTTGATTATAATCAAACCAGAATGAATCAAGATGTAAGAAGATTTATTTGGACTCATAAATCAGTGAATAATCATCCTGAAGTTGAATCAATATCATAGGAGTTATGATGAAGATGTTATTCCACTTTTAACCGAAGTGATTCCAGTTTACCCTGTTTGAAGATTTGGCAATTTTTTCTTGATTCTAATCAAACCAGAATGAATCAAGATGTAAGAAGCTTGATTTGTACTCATAAATCAGTGTAGAATCATCCTGAAGTTAAATCAATATCATAGGAGTTATGATGAAGAAGTTATCCCACTTTTAACCGAAGTGATTCCAGTTTACCCTGTTTGGAGATTTGGCAATTTCTTCTTGATACAAATAAAACCAGAATGAATAAGGATGTAAGAAGCTTGATTTGGAGTCATAAATCAGTTTATAATCACCCTGAATTTGAATCAAGTTCATAGGAGTTATGATGAACAAGTTATCCCACTATTAACCGAAGTGACTCCAATTTACCCTGTTTGGAGATTTGGCAATTTCTTCTTGATACAAATAAAACCAGAATGAATCACGATGTAAGAAGCTTGATTTTGACTCATAAATCAGTTTAGAATCACCCTGAATTTGAATCAAGATGATAGGAGTTATGATGAAGAAGTTATCCCACTTTTAACCGAAGTGACTCCAGTTTACCCTGTTTGGAGATTTGGCAATATCTTCTTGATTCTAATCAAACCAGAATGAATCAAGACGTAAGAATCTTGATTTGGACTTATATATCAGTGAAGAATCATCCTGAAGTTGAATCAATATCATTGGAGTTATGATGAAGAAGTTATCCCACTTTTAACCGAAGTGATTCCAGTTTGCCTTGTTTGGAGAGTTGGCAATTTCTTCCTGATACTAACAAAACCAGAATGAATCACGATGTAAGAAGCTTGAATTGGACTCATAAATAAGTGTAGAATCACCCTGAAGTTGAATCAATATCATAGGAGTTATGATGAAGATGTAATTCCACTTTTAACCGAAGTGATTCCAGTTTACTCTGTTTGGAGATTTGGCAATTTTTTCTTGATTCTAATCAAACCAAAATGAATCAAGATGTAAGAAGCTTGATTTGGACTCATAAATAAGTGTAGAATCATCTTGAAGTTGAATCAATATCATAGGAGTTATGATGAAGAAGTTAACCCACTTTTAACCGAAGTGATTCCAATTTGTCCTTTTTGTAGATTTTGCAGTTTCTACTTGGTTCTAAAAAAAAATACTGAATGAAGATGTAAGAAGCTCTATTTGGACTCATAAATTAGTGGAGAATCATCCTGAAGTTGAATCAATATCATTGGAATTATGATGAAGAAGTTATCCCACTTTTAACCGAAGTGATTCCAGTTTGCCCTATTTGGAGATTTGGTAATTTCTTCTTGATACTAATAAAACAAGAATGTAACACGATGTAAGAAGCTTGATTTGGACTCTTAAATAAGTGTAGAATCACCCAGATGTTGAATCAAGATCAAAGGAGATATGATGAAGAAGTTGTCCCACTTTTAACCGAAGTGACTCCAGTTTACCATGTTTGGAGATTTGGCAATATCTTCTTGATTCTAATCAAAACAGAATGAATCAAGATGTAAGAAGCTTTAGTTGGTCTCATAAATTAGTGCATAATCATCCTAAAGTTGAATCAATATCATAGGAGTTATGATGAAGATGTTATTCCACTTTTAACCGAAGTGATTCCAGTCTACCCTGTTTGGAGATTTGACAATTTTTTCTTGATTCTAATCAAACCAAAATAATCAAGATTTAAGAATCTTGATTTAGAATCATAAATCAGTGGATAACCAACCTGAATTTGAATCAATATCATTGGACTTATGATGAAGAAGTTATCCCATTATTAACCGAAGTGACTCCAATTTACCCTGTTTGGAGATTGGGCAATTTCTTCTTCATACAAATAAAACCAGAATGAATCACGATGTAAGAAGCTTGATTTTGACTCATAAATCAGTTTAGAATCACCCTGAATTTGAATCAAGATCATAGGAGTTATGATGAAGAAGTTATCCCACTTTTAACCGAAATGACTCCAGTTTACCCTGTTTGGAGATTTGGCAATATCTTCTTGATTATAATCAAACCAGAATGAATCAAGATGTAAGAAGATTTATTTGGACTCATAAATCAGTGAATAATCATCCTGAAGTTGAATCAATATCATAGGAGTTATGATGAAGATGTTATTCCACTTTTAACCGAAGTGATTCCAGTTTACCCTGTTTGAAGATTTGGCAATTTTTTCTTGATTCTAATCAAACCAGAATGAATCAAGATGTAAGAAGCTTGATTTGTACTCATAAATCAGTGTAGAATCATCCTGAAGTTAAATCAATATCATAGGAGTTATGATGAAGAAGTTATCCCACTTTTAACCGATGTGATTCCAGTTTACCCTTTTTGGAGATTTGGCAATTTCTTCTTGATACAAATAAAACCAGAATGAATAAGGATGTAAGAAGCTTGATTTGGAGTCATAAATCAGTTTATAATCACCCTGAATTTGAATCAAGTTCATAGGAGTTATGATGAACAAGTTATCCCACTATTAACCGAAGTGGCTCCAATTTACCCTGTTTGGAGATTTGGCAATTTCTTCTTGATACAAATAAAACCAGAATGAATCACGATGTAAGAAGATTGATTTTGACTCATAAATCAGTTTAGAATCACCCTGAATTTGAATCAAGATGATAGGAGTTATGATGAAGAAGTTATCCCACTTTTAACCGAAGTGACTCCAGTTTACCCTGTTTGGAGATTTGGTAATATCTTCTTGATTCTAATCAAACCAGAATGAATCAAGACGTAAGAATCTTGATTTGGACTTATATATCAGTGAAGAATCATCCTGAAGTTGAATCAATATCATTGGAGTTATAATGAAGAAGTTATCCCACTTTTAACCGAAGTGATTCCAGTTTGCCTTGTTTGGAGAGTTGACAATTTCTTCCTGATACTAACAAAACCAGAATGAATCACGATGTAAGAAGCTTGAATTGGACTCATAAATAAGTGTAGAATCACCCTGAAGTTGAATCAATATCATAGGAGTTATGATGAAGATGTTATTCCACTTTTAACCGAAGTGATTCCAGTTTACTCTGTTTGGAGATTTGGCAATTTCTTCTTGATTCTAATCAAACCAAAATGAATCAAGATGTAAGAAGCTTGATTTGGACTCATAAATAAGTGTAGAATCATCTTGAAGTTGAATCAATATCATAGGAGTTATGATGAAGAAGTTAACCCACTTTTAACCGAAGTGATTCCAATTTGTCCTTTTTGTAGATTTTGCAGTTTCTACTTGGTTCTAAAAAAAAATACTGAATGAAGATGTAAGAATCTATATTTGGACTCATAAATTAGTGGAGAATCATCCTGAAGTTGAATCAATATCATTGGAATTATGATGAAGAAGTTATCCCACTTTTAACCGAAGTGATTCCAGTTTGCCCTATTTGGAGATTTGGTAATTTCTTCTTGATACTAATAAAACAAGAATGAAACACGATGTAAGAAGCTTGATTTGGACTCTTAAATAAGTGTAGAATCACCCAGATGTTGAATCAAGATCAAAGGAGATATGATGAAGAAGTTATCCCACTTTTAACCGAAGTGACTCCAGTTTACCATGTTTGGAGATTTGGCAATATCTTCTTTATTCTAATCAAAACAGAATGAATCAAGATGTAAGAAGCTTTATTTGGTCTCATAAATTAGTGCATAATCATCCTAAAGTTGAATCAATATCATAGGAGTTATGATAAAGATATTATTCCACTTTTAACCGAAGTGATTCCAGTTTACCATGTTTGGAGATTTGACAATTTTTTCTTGATTTTAATCAAACCAGAATGAATCAAGATGTAAAAATCTCTATTTGGACTCATAAATCAGTGGAGAATCATCTTGAAGTTGAATCAATATCATTGGAGTTATGATGAAGAAGTTATCCCAGTTTTAACCGAAGTGATTCCAGTTTGCCCTATTTGGATATTTGGTAATTTCTCTTTGATACTAATAAAAGAAGAATGAAACAAGATGTAAGAAGCTTGATTTGAACTCTTAAATCAGTGTAGAATCACCCTGAAGTGGAATCAAGATCATAGGAGTTATGATGAAGAAGTTATCCCACTTTAAACCGAAGTGACTCCAGTTTACCCTGTTTGGAGATTTGGCAATATCTTCTTGATTATAATCAAACCAGAATGAATCAAGATGTAAGAATATTTATTTGGACTCATAAATCAGTGGATAATCATCCTGAAGTTGAATCAATATCATAGGAGTTATGATGAAAATGTTATTACACTTTTAACCGAAATGATTCCAGTTTACCCTGTTTGGAGATTTGGCAATCTCTTCTTGATTCTAATCAAACCAGAATTAATCAAGATGTAAGAATCTTTATTTGGACTCATAAATCAGTGTATAATCATCCTGAAGTTGAATCAATATCATTGGACTTATGATGAAGAAGTTATCCCACTTTTAACCGAAGTGATCCCATTTTACCCTGTTTGGAGATTTGGCAATTTATTCTTGTTACTAATAAAACCAGAAAGAATCACGATGTAAGAGATTGATTTTAACTCATTAATCAGTGTAGAATCACCCTGAAGGTGAATCAAGATCATAGGAGTTATGATGAAGAAGTTATCCCACTTTTAACCGAAGTGACTCCAATTTACCTTGTTTGGAGATTTGGAAATTTCTTTTTGATTCTAATCAAAAAAAGAATGAATCAAGATGTAAGAAGATTTATTTGGACTCATAAATCAGTTTAGAATCACCCTGAAGTTGAACCAAGATCATAGGAGTTATGATGAGGAAGTTAACCTACTTTTATCCGAAGTGACTCCAGTTTACCCTGTTTGGAGATTTTGCAGTTTCTACTTGATTCTAATCAAAACAGAATGTGATGCAATCCAGGATGAGCTAATCTTAGATGAACTTAATGATGAAGCTGAATGGATGCAAGAACCAAGAGATTTGGCAATTTCTTCTTGATACAAATAATATGATGAAGCTGAGATCACTAAGCAAGTTCAAGATAATCTGATCAGAAGAGAAGAGGAAGCCAATGAATTATTTTATGGTTCTAGACAGCCTAGAAACAGAGCTGCAGAACGACAAGAAAGGAGAACCAGAAGGGAACCTAGAGAAGATGAATCTGATGATGCTTATTCCTCTTCAGACAGAAGTGTAACCAGGTCCAGAAGAAGCAACAACCAGCGTCCAAGAGTCAATGATAACTTGGGAAATATCAAGCTGAGAATCCCACCTTTTGCTGGAAAGAGTGATCCTGATGCATACTTGGAGTGGGAGAGAAAAATGGAACTAGTTTTTGATACTCAAACCTATTCTGAAGAGAAGAAAGTGAAGCTTGCTGCAACTGAGTTCAGTGGGTATGCTATCAACTGGTGGGAGCAGATCATCCACAAGAGAAGACAAACTGGAGTGCCGCCAGTTACTTCTTGGTATGAAATGAAAACTCTTATGAAAGCTAGATTTGTTCCATCTCATTATGGCAGAGATCTTCACCAGAAGCTCAGGAGACTGACTCAAGGAAACAAGAGTGTAGATGACTATTTCCAGGAAATGGAGACTCTCATGATCAAAGCCAATGTTAATGAAGATGAGGAATCCACAATGGCAAGGTTCCAGGGAGGTCTTAACAGAGATGTGCAGGATCGTCTAGAGATGCAAGACTTCAATAACATGGAAGAACTCCTTCATAAGGCAATGCTTATTGAGCAGCAGAACAAGAGAAAGTCTTTCTTACTCCAGGAACCAGTATGGGTCATCTTCTAAGCCAGCTTACAACAAAGAAGAAAAGAGTATCAGTAAGCCAAAAGAAGAAGTTAGGACATGGGAAAAGAGCAGAGATGACAAAGGAAAAGCACCAGCTACCAGAACCAGAGATGTGAAGTGTTTCAAGTGTCATGGCATTGGACACTATGCTAATGAGTGTTCAAACAAAAGAGCTATGATTCTGCTAGAAGGTGGAGGTTATGAAACCGAAGAAGAAGCTCTAGAACCCAACACTGATGAAGAAGAAGTTGATTATCCAGTCAAGGGAGAGCTACTGGTTACTAGGAGAACTTTGAGTGTGAAGCAAAAGGAAGAAGAGCAGAACCAGCGTGAGAACCTGTTCCATACTAGATGTCAGATTCAAGACAAGGTTTGCAGCTTGATTATTGATGGAGGGAGTTGCACTAATGTGGTGAGTTCATCCCTGGTTGAGAAGCTTAATCTGAAGGTTCAGAAACATCCAAAGCCTTACACTCTGCAGTGGCTTAGTGAAGATGGAGATTTGAAGGTACAGAAACAAGTGAAGGTTCCTATCACCATTGGAAGATATGCAGATGAGATACTGTGTGATGTTCTTCCTATGGATGCCGGACATATTCTCTTAGGAAGACCATGGCAGTATGATCACAAGGTGATGCATGATGGATTCACAAATCCCTACTCCTTTGAACACCAAGGCAAGAAGATCACCTTAGTCCCACTGTCACCTCATGAAGTTCACCTTGACCAAGTGCAATTGAAAAACAAAAGAGAGGCTGACAAGGAACAAAAGGTAAGAAACACCAATTTATTTGTCAAGAATGTTGAGGTTAAGAGAAACATGTATGCTCAGCAAGCTATGATCTTGTTTGTTTACAAGAGAACACTAACCTCATCTTCTAACAATGCACCGGCTATTCCGAGTGAGTTTGATTTTATTTTGCAGGAGTATAGTGATGTTTTTGCAGAGGAGAATGAACAAGGTCTGCCCCCAATCCGTGGCATAGAACATCAGATTGACTTTGTTCCAGGAGCTTCATTGCCAAACAGACCAGCCTATCGTTCCAACCCTGTAGAGACTTTGGAGCTTCAAAGACAAGTTACTGAGCTTATGGAAAAAGGTCACATCCGAGAGAGCCTCAGTCCTTGTGCTGTTCCTGTGCTGCTTGTTCCAAAGAAAGATGGAACTTGGAGAATGTGTGTAGACTGTCGAGCCATCAACAACATCACGGTAAAGTACAGACATCCAATTCCTCGTCTTGATGATATGCTAGATGAACTTCATGGTTCCTGTTATTTTTCTAAAATTGATTTGAAAAGTGGGTATCATCAGATAAGAATGAAAGAGGGGGATGAATGGAAAACTGCTTTTAAAACAAAACATGGCTTGTATGAATGGCTTGTGATGCCATTTGGTTTAACAAACGCCCCTAGCACTTTGATGAGACTGATGAATCATGTCTTGCGGTCTTACATAGGGTTGTTTGTTGTGGTTTACTTTGATGACATTCTGATTTACAGTAAAACCTTGTCTGATCATGTTGAACATTTGAGAAAGGTTTTAGATGTCCTGAGAAAAGAGGTCTTGTTTGCTAACTTTAAAAAGTGCTCTTTTGGTACAGATAACCTTGTCTTTTTAGGTTTTGTTGTGACTTCTCAGGGAATACAGGTGGATGAAGAGAAAGTGAAAGCCATAAGAGACTGGCCAACTCCTAAAAACGTGGGAGAAGTGAGAAGCTTTCATGGTCTTGCTGGATTCTATAGGAGATTTGTGAAGGACTTTAGCACCATTGCTGCACCTCTCACTGAAGTGATCAAGAAAACCGTGGGATTCACTTGGGGTCCAGCTCAAGAAGATGCTTTCAAACTGATAAAAGGGAAGTTGACTAATGCACCACTTCTTATGCTTCCTGATTTCGGAAAAACTTTTGAAATAGAGTGTGATGCTTCTGGTGTAGGTATTGGAGCTGTTTTGATGCAGGAGAAGAAACCCATTGCTTATTTCAGTGAGAAGCTTGGAGGTGCCACTCTGAACTATCCAACCTATGACAAAGAACTCTATGCCCTAATCCGTGCTCTCCAGACTTGGCAACATTATCTCTGGCCCAAGGAGTTTGTCATTCATACTGATCATGGATCCTTGAAACATCTGAGGGTCAACAAAAGCTCAACAAAAGACATGTCAAATGGGTAAAGTTTTTGGAAACATTTCCTTATGTCATTCAGTACAAACAAGGTAAGGAGAATGTGGTTGCTGATGCCCTTTCTCGAAGGTACACTCTTCTCTCTACTTTGGAAACTCAACTCCTCGGTTTTGAACAGATTAAGTCATACTATGCAACTGATCCTGACTTCAAAGAAGTTTATTCTAAGTGTGATAATGTTGCTGTAGAAAAACATTTCAAGAATGATGGTTTTCTGTTTTATGAGTCAAGATTGTGTGTTCCTAACTGTTCTTTGAGAGATCTCTTTGTCAGGGAAGCCCATGGAGGAGGATTGATGGGTCATTTTGGCGTTGATAAAACCCTGAAGAGTTTGCAGCATCACTTCTACTGGCCAAGAATGAGAAAGGATGTGGAAAAGCTGTGAAATCAGTGTGCTACTTGCAAGCAAGCCAAAGCAACAAACCAAACCAAAGGTATGTATATGCCTCTACCTATTCCATCAGCACCCTGGGTAGATATCTCAATGGATTTTGTTCTTGGACTGCCTAGAACTAGGAAAGGAAGAGATTCTATCTTTGTTGTGGTAGATAGATTTTCTAAAATGGCTCATTTCATTCCCTGCCACAAAACTGATGATGCTTCTTTGATTGCTGACTTGTTCTTTAAAGAAGTAGTTCGTTTACATGGAATGCCTAGATCAATTGTGTCTGATAGGGATACTAAGTTCTTGAGTCATTTCTGGAAAACTTTGTGGGCAAAACTTGGAACCAAACTGATGTTTTCTACTACTTGCCATCCTCAGACTGATGGACAAACTGAAGTAGTTAATAGATCTCCGTCTACTCTCTTGCGAGCAATCATTAAAAAGAATCTTAAGACTTGGGAAGATTGTTTGCCTCATGTTGAATTTGCATACAACCATTCTGTTCATAGGGCTACTAAATTTTCTCCATTTCAGATTGTTTATGGATTTAGTCCTTTGACTCCTTTGGATATGTTGTCTTTGCCTTTGAAAGAACAAGCTAACCTTGATGGCAAACAGAAGGCCGAGTTTGTTGTGTCTTTGCATAAACAGGTTAAGGAGAATATTGAAGCTATGACAAAGCAGTATGAGAAGTATGCCAACAAAGGAAGGCGTGAACTGATCTTTAATCCTGGAGACTCGGTCTGGATATACCTTAGGAAGGATAGATTTCCAAATGAAAGAAAGTCCAAACTGATTAAAAGAAGAGATGGTCCTTTCAAAGTGCTTGAGCGAATCAACAATAACGCATACAAGATTGATCTTCAAGATAAGTATTCTGTGAGTTCAACTTTCAATGTTTCTGACTTGGCTCCTTTTCATGCAGATCACTTGGATTTGAGGACAAATCCTTTCAAAGGAGGAGGGGATGATGCAATCCAGGATGAGCTAATCTTAGATGAACTTAATGATGAAGCTGAATGGATGCAAGAACCAAGTTACTATGAAGAAGATGATATGGACCAGACCCAAAATGAAGATGTTTCTCTCTCAGCCCAAAAGAAGTCCAATGACCAGAAAGAAGATCCATTTGTCATATCTGTTGGGCCCATCACGAGATCCAGGTCCAAGAAGCTTATTGAGAAGATTGCTTGCCTTGTTCTGAACCAAGAAAGTGAGGAAGAGTTACTTGGCCAAACCACCATCACCCCAACCACCTTCATTTACTCAGCTGTCTTCTACAACAACTAATTTACTTATGTTTTTGTCTTATTTCTTTTCCCTAAGTGCTCATGCACAAAACTACAAGTCCCAAGGCTGTCATGCACGAAATTGTTGTTATTTTTCCTTTAAAACTCTGTTTTGTTTCATTTGGAAAACAATCATCATTTTTATCAAAAACTCATTTCTCTTTGGTGATTCATTTGTTCTTAGAACAACTTGATTGTGGAGGTGTGTGAACCCAAGACAATCAACAAGCTCTCAATCTGACTGGTGTGTCAAATCCAGAGTGAGAGAGTGAAGAATCTGAGGTCTTTTCCGCAACCCTCAGTGTTTCAATCGATCAAATCCTTTCAACCCATCTATCCATAAACTCTAATTCGTCCATCAAGCCAATATCCATCAAAAACCATCTTTCAATCTGTTACAGAGTAGATCCAACCAAAATCAGAGTGGAAATCCTTTGGAAAAAGTCATTAGAATGAATCAAGATGTAAGAAGCTTTATTTGGACTCAAAAATCAGTGGATAATCATCCTGAAGTTGAATCAATATCATAGGAGTTATGATGAAGATGTTATTCCACTTTTAACCGAAGTGATTCCAGTTTACCCTGTTTGAAGATTTGGCAATTTCTTCATGATTCTAATCAAACCAGAATGAATCAAGATGTAAGAAGATTGATTTGTACTCATATATCAGTGTAGAATCATCCTGAATTTAAATCAATATCATAGGAGTTATGATGAAGAAGTTATCCCACTTTTAACCGAAGTGATTCCGGTTTACCCTGTTTGGAGATTTGGCAATTTCTTCTGGGTTCTAATCAAACCATAATGAATCAAGATGTAAGAAGCTCTATTTGTACTCATAAATCAGTGGAGAATAATCCTGAAGTTGAATCAATATCATTGGAGTTATGATGAAGAAGTTATCCCACTTTTAACCGAAGTGATTCCAGTTTGTCCTGTTTGGAGATTTGGCAATTTCTTCTTGATACTAATAAAACCAGAATGAATCACGATGTAAGAAGCTTTATATGGACTCATAAATCAGTGTAGAATCATCTTCAAGTTGAATCAATATCATAGGAGTTATGATGACAAAGTTATCCCACTTTTAACCGAAGTGACTCCAGTTTACTCTGTTTGGAGATTTTGCAATTTCTTCTTGATTCTAATCAAACCAGAATGAATCACGATGTAATAATCTTGACTTGGACTCATAAATCAGTCTATAATCACCCTGAAGTTGAATCAATATCATAGGAGTTATGATGAAGATGTTATTCCACTTTTAACCGAAGTGTTGCCAGTTTACCCGGTTTGGAGATTTGGCAATTTCTTCTTGTTTCTAATCAAACCAGAATGAATAAAGATGTAAGAATATTTATTTGGACTCATAAATCAGTGTAGAATCATCTTGAAGTTGAATCAATATCATTGGACTTATGATGAAGAAGTTATCCCACTTTTAACCGAAGTGATCCCAGTTTACCCTGTTTGGAGATTTGGGAATTTATTCTTGATACTAATAAAACCAGAAAATATCACGATGTAAGAGATTGATTTGGACTCATTAATCAGTGTAGAATCACCCTGAAGTTGAATCAAGATCATAGAAGTTATGATGAAGAAGTTATCCCACTTTTAACCAAAATGACTCCAGTTTACCCTGTTTAGAGATTTGGCAATTTCTTCTTGATACAAATAAAACCAGAATTAATAACGATGTAAGAAGCTTGATTTGGAGTCATAAATCAGTTTATAATCACCCTGAATTTGAATCAAGATCATAGGAGTTATGATGAACAAGTTATCCCACTATTAACCGAAGTAACTCCAGTTTACCCTGTTTGGAGATTTGGCAATTTCTTCTTGATACAAATAAAACCAGAATGAATCACGATGTAAGAAGCTTGATTTTTCCTCATAAATCAGTTTAGAATCACCCTGAGTTTGAATCAATATCATAGGAGTTATGATGAAGAAGTTATCCCACTTTTAACCGAAGTGACTCCAGTTTACCCTATTTGGAGATTTGACAATTTCTTCTTGATTCTAATCAAACCAAAATGAATCAAGACGTAAGAATCTTGATTTGGACTTATATATCAGTGTAGAATCATCCTGAAGTAGAATCAATATCATTGGAGTTATGATGAAGAAGTTATCCCACTTTTAACCGAAGTGATTCCAGTTTATCCTGTTTGGAGATTTGGCAATTTCTTCTTGATACAAATAAAACCAGAATGAATAACGATGTAATAAGCTTGATCTGGAGTCATAAATCAGTTTATAATCACCCTGAATTTGAATCAAGATCATAGGAGTTATGATGAAGAAGTTATCCCACTATTAACCGAAATGATTCCAGTTTACCCTGTTTGGAGATTTGGCAATCTCTTCTTGATTCTAATCAAACCAGAATTAATCAAGATGTAAGAATATTTATTTGGACTCATAAATCAGTGTAGAATCATCTTGAAGTTGAATCAATATCATTGGACTTATGATGAAGAAGTTATCCCACTTTTAACCGAAATGACTCCAGTTTACCCTGTTTGGAGATTTGGCAATATCTTCTTGATTATAATCAAACCAGAATGAATCAAGATGTAAGAAGCTTTATTTGGACTCATAAATCAGTGAATAATCATCCTGAATTTGAATCAATATCATAGGAGTTATGATGAAAATGTTATTCCACTTTTAACCGAAGTGATTCCAGTTTACCCTGTTTGAAGATTTGGCAATTTTTTCTTGATTCTAATCAAACCAGAATGAATCAAGATGTAAGAAGCTTGATTTGTACTCATAAATCAGTGTAGAATCATCCTGAAGTTAAATCAATATCATAGGAGTTATGATGAAGAATTTATCCC
This sequence comes from Moricandia moricandioides, assembly GCA_905132885.1. Taxonomy (NCBI): domain Eukaryota; kingdom Viridiplantae; phylum Streptophyta; class Magnoliopsida; order Brassicales; family Brassicaceae; genus Moricandia; species Moricandia moricandioides. The sequence continues at coordinate 38,346 of CAJHQQ010002966.1, forward strand.
ACTTTTAACCGAAGTGATTCCAGTTTACAATGTTTGGAGATTTGGCAATTTCTTCTTGATACAAATAAAACCAGAATGAATAACGATGTAAGAAGCTTGATTTGGAGTCATAAATCAGTTTATAATCACCCTGAATTTGAATCAAGATCATAGGAGTTATGATGAACAAGTTATCCCACTATTAACCCAAGTGACTCCAGTTTACCCTGTTTGGAGATTTGGCAATTTCTTCTTGATACAAATAAAACCAGAATGAATCACGATGTAAGAAGCTTGATTTTTACTCATAAATCAGTTTAGAATCACCCTGAGTTTGAATCAAGATCATAGGAGTTATGATGAAGAAGTTATCCCACTTTTAAACGAAGTGACTCCAGTTTACCCTATTTGGAGATTTGACAATTTCTTCTTGATTCTAATCAAACCAAAATGAATCAAGACGTAAGAATCTTGATTTGGACTTATATATCAGTGTAGAATCATCCTGAAGTAGAATCAATATCATTGGAGTTATGATGAAGAAGTTATCCCACTTTTAACCGAAGTGATTCCAAATTGTCCTGTTTGGAGATTTGGCAATTTCTTCTTGATACTAATAAAACCAGAATGAATCACGATGTAAGAAGCTTTATATGGACTCATAAATCAGTGTAGAATCATCTTGAAGTTGAATCAAGATCATAGGAGTTATGATGACGAAGTTATCCCACTTTTAACCGAAGTGACTTCAGTTTACCCTGTTTGGAGATTTTCCAATTTCTTCTTGATTCTAATCAAACCAGAATGAATCACGATGTAATAATCTTGACTTGGACTCATAAATCAGTCTATAATCACCCTGAAGTTGAATCAATATCATAGGAGTTATGATGAAGATGTTATTCCACTTTTAACCGAAGTGATGCCAGTTTACCCTTTTTGGAGATTTGGCAATTTCTTCTTGTTTCTAATCAAACCAGAATGAATCAAGATGTAAGAATATTTATTTGGACTCATAAATCAGTGTAGAATCATCTTGAAGTTGAATCAATATCATTGGACTTATGATGAAGAAATTATCCCACTTTTAACCGAAGTGATCCCAGTTTACCCTGTTTGGAGATTTGGCAATTTATTCTTGATACTAATAAAACCAGAAAGAATCACGATGTAAGAGATTGATTTGGACTCATTAATCAGTGTAAAATCACCCTGAAGTTGAATCAAGATCATAGGAGTTATGATGAAGAAGTTATCCCACTTTTAACCGAAATGACTCCAGTTTACCCTGTTTGGAGATTTGGCAATATCTTCTTGATTATAATCAAACCAGAATGAATCAAGATGTAAGAAGCTTTATTTGGACTCATAAATCAGTGAATAATCATCCTGAATTTGAATCAATATCATAGGAGTTATGATGAAGATGTTATTCCACTTTTAACCGAAGTGGTTCCAGTTTACCCTGTTTGAAGATTTGGCAATTTTTTCTTGATTCTAATCAAACCAGAATGAATCAAGATGTAAGAAGCTTGATTTGTAGTCATAAATCAGTGTAGAATCATCCTGAAGTTAAATCAATATCATAGGAGTTATGATGAAGAATTTATCCCGCTTTTAACCGAAGTGATTCCAGTTTACCCTGTTTGGAGATTTGGCAATTTCTTCTTGATACAAATAAAACCAGAAGGAATAACGATGTAAGAAGCTGATTTGGAGTCATCAATCAGTTTATAATCACCCTGAATTTGAATCAAGATCATAGGAGTTATGATGAACAAGTTATCCCACTATTAACCGAAGTGACTCCAGCTTACCCTGTTTGGAGATTTGGCAATTTCTTCTTGATACAAATAAAACCAGAATGAATCACGATGTAAGAAGCTTGATTTTGACTCATAAATCAGCTTAGAATCACCCTGAATTTGAAGCAAGATCATAGGAGTTATGATGAAGAAGTTATCCCACTTTTAACCGAAATGACTCCAGTTTACCATGTTTGGAGATTTGACAATTTCTTCTTGATTCTAATCAAACCAGAATGAATCAAGACGTAAGAATCTTGATTTCGACTTATATATCAGTGTAGAATCATCCTGAAGTTGAATCAATATCATTGGAGTTATGATGAAGAAGTTATCCCACTTTTAACCGAAGTGATTCCAGTTTACCTTGTTTGGAGAGTTGGCAATTTCTTCCTGATACTAACAAAACCAGAATGAATCACGATGTAAGAAGCTTGACTTGGACTCATAAATAAGTGTAGAATCACCCTGAAGTTGAATCAATATCATAGGAGTTATGATGAAGATGTGATTCCACTTTTAACCGAAGTGATTCCAGTTTACTCTGTTTGGAGATTTGGCAATTTCTTCTTGATTCTAATCAAACCAGAATGAATCAAGATGTAAGAAGCTTGATTTGGACTCATAAATAAGTGTGGAATCATCTTGAAGGTTAATCAATATCATAGGAGTTATGATGAAGAAGTTAACCCACTTTTAACCGAAATGATTCCAATTTGCCCTATTTGGAGATTTTGTAGTTTCTACTTGGTTCTAATAAAAAAATACTGAATGAAGATGTAAGAAGCTCTATTTGGACTCATAAATTAGTGGATAATCATCCTGAAGTTGAATCAATATCATTGGAATTATGATGAAGAAGTTATCCCACTTTTAACCGAAGTGATTCCAGTTTGCCCTATTTGGAGATTTTGTAATTTCTTCTTGATACTAATAAAACCAGAATGAAACACGATGTAAGAATCTTGATTTGGACTCATAAATAATTGTAGAATCACCCTGAAGTTGAATCAAGATCATAGGAGTTATGATGAAGAAGTTAACCCACTTTTATCCGAAGTGACTCCAGTTTATCATGTTTGGAAATTTGGCAGTTTCTTCTTGATTCTAATCAACCAGAATGAATCAAGATGTAAGAAGTTTTATTTGGACTCATAAATCAGTGGATAATCATCCTGAACTTGAATCAATATCATTGGAGTTATGATGAAGATGTTATTCCACTTTTAACCGAAGTGATTCCAGTTTACCCTGTTTGGAGATTTGGCAATTTCTTCTTGATTCTAATCAAACCAGAATTAATAAAGATGTAAGAAGCTTGATTTGTACTCATAAATCAGAATAGAATCATCCTGAAGTTAAATCAATATCATAGGAGTTATGATGAAGAAGTTATCCCACTTTTAACCGAAATGACTCCAGTTTATCCTGTTTGGAGATTTGACAATATCTTCTTGATTATAATAAAACCAGAATGAATCAAGATGTAAGAAGCTTTATTTGGACTCATAAGACAGTGGATAATCATCCTGAAGTTGAATCAATATCATAGGAGTTATGATGAAGATGTTATTACACTTTTAACCGAAGTGATTCCAGTTTACCCTGTTTGGAGATTTGGCAATTTCTTCTTGATTCTAATCAAACCAGAATGAATCAAGATGTAAGAATATTAATTTGGACTCATAAATCAGTGTAGAATCATCATGAAGTTGAATCAATATCATTGGACTTATGATGAAGAAGTTATCCCACTTTTAACCGAAGTGATTCCAGTTTTCCCTGTTTGGAGATTTGGCAATTTATTCTTGATCCTAATAAAAAAAGAACGATTCAAGATGTAAGAAGCTTGATTTAGACTCATTAATCAGTGTAGAATCACCCTGAAGTTGAATCAAGATCATAGGAGTTATGATGAAGAAGTTATCCCACTTTTAACCGAAGTGATTCCAGTTGAACCTGTTTGGAGATTAGGTATTTTCTTCTTGTTTCTAGTCAAACCAGAATGAATCATGATGTAAGAATCTTTATTTGGATGAATAAATCAGTCTATAATCAGCCGAAGTTGAATCAATATCATAGGAGTTATGATGAAGAAGTTATCCCGCTTATAACCGAAGTGATTCCAGTTTACCCTGTTTGAAGATTTGGCAATTTCTTCTGGGTTCTAATCAAACCAGAATGAATCAAGATGTAAGAAGCTCTATTTGGACTCATAAATCAGTGTAGAATAATCATGAAGTTGAATCAATATCATTGGAGTTATGATGAAGAAGTTATCCCACGTTTAACCGAAGTGATTCCAGTTTGTCATGTTTGGAGATTTGGCAATTTCTTCTTGATACTAATAAAACCAATATGAATCACGATGTAAGAAGCTTTATATGGACTCATAAATCAGTGTAGAACCATCTTGAAGTTGAATCAAGATCATAGGAGTTATGATGACGAAGTTATCCCACTTTTAACCGAAGTGACTATAGTTTACCCTGTTTGGAGATTTTGTAATTTCTTCTTGATTCTAATCAAACCAGAATGAATCACGATGTAATAATCTTGACTTGAACTCATAAATCAGTCTATAATCACCCTGAAGTTGAATCAATATCATAGGAGTTATGATGAAGATGTTATTCCACTTTTAACCGAAGTGATGCCAGTTTACCCTATTTGGAGATTTGGTAATTTCTTCTTGATTCTATTCAAACCAGAATGAATCAAGATGTAAGAATCTTTATTTGGACTCATAAATCAGTGTATAATCATCCTGAAGTTGAATCAATATCATTGGACTTATGATGAAGAAGTTATCCCACTTTTAACCGAAGTGATCCCAGTTTACCTTGTTTGGAGATTTGGTAATTTATTCTTGTTACTAATAAAACCAGAAAGAATCACGATGTAAGAGATTTATTTGGACTCATTAATCAGTGTAGAATCACCCTGAAGTTGAATCAAGATCATAGGAGTTATGATGAAGAAGTTATCCCACTTTTAACCGAAGTGACTCCAATTTACCTTGTTTGGAGATTTGGAAATTTCTTTTTGATTCTAATCAAAACAAGAATGAATCAAGATGTAAGAAGATTTATTTGGACTCATAAATCAGTTTAGAACCACCCTGAAGTTGAATCAAGATCATAGGAGTTATGATGAGGAAGTTAACCTACTTTTATCCGAAGTGACTCCAGTTTACCCTGTTTGGAGATTTTGCAGTTTCTACTTGATTCTAATCAAAACAGAATGAATCAAGATGTGAGAAGCTTTATTTGGACTCATAAATCAGTGGATAATCATCCTGAACTTGAATCAATATCATAGGAGTTATGATGAAGACGTTATTCCACTTTTAACCGAAGTGATTCCAGTTTACCATGTTTGAAGATTTGGCAATTTCTTCATGATTCTAATCAAACCAGAATGAATCAAGATGTAAGAAGCTTGATTTGTAGTCATAAATCAGTGTAGAATCATCCTGAATTTATATCAATATCATAGGAGTTATGATGAAGAAGTTATCCCACTTTTAACCGAAGTGATTCCAGTTTACCCTGTTTGGAGATTTGGCAATTTCTTCTTGATACTAATAAAACCAGAATGAATCACGATGTAAGAAGCTTTATATGGACTCATAAATCAGTGTAGAATCATCTTGAAGTTGAATCAAGATCATAGGAGTTATGATGACGAAGTTATCCCACTTTTAACCGAAGTGACTCCAGTTTACCTTGTTTGGAGATTTTGTAATTTCTTCTTGATTCTAATCAAACCAGAATGAATCACGATGTAATAATCTTGACTTGGACTCATAAATCAGTCTATAATCACCCTGAAGTTGAATCAATATCATAGGAGTTATGATGAAGATGTTATTCCACTTTTAACCGAAGTGTTGCCAGTTTACCCGGTTTGGAGATTTGGCAATTTCTTCTTGTTTCTAATCAAACCAGAATGAATCAAGATGTAAGAATCTTTATTTGGACTCATAAATCAGTGTAGAATAATCTTGAAGTTGAATCAATATCATTGGACTTATGATGAAGAAGTTATCCCACTTTTAACCGAAGTGATCCCAGTTTACCCTGTTTGGAGATTTGGGAATTTATTCTTGATACTAATAAAACCAGAAAATATCACGATGTAAGAGATTGATTTGGACTCATTAATCAGTGTAGAATCACCCTGAAGTTGAATCAAGATCATAGAAGTTATGATGAAGAAGTTTTCCCACTTTTAACCGAAATGACTCCAGTTTACCCTGTTTGGAGATTTGGCAATATCTTCTTGATTATAATCAAACCAGAATGAATCAAGATGTAAGAAGATTTATTTGGACTCATAAATCAGTGAATAATCATCCTGAAGTTGAATCAATATCATAGGAGTTACGATGAAGATGTTATTCCACTTTTAACCGAAGTGATTCCAGTTTACCATGTTTGAAGATTTGGCAATTTCTTCTTGATTCTAATCAAACCAGAATGAATCAAGATGTAATAAGCTTGATTTGTACTCATAAATCAGTGTAGAATCATCCTGAAGTTAAATCAATATCATAGGAGTTATGATGAAGAAGTTATCCCACTTTTAACCGAAGTGATTCCAGTTTACCCTGTTTGGAGATTTGACAATTTCTTCTTGATACAAATAAAACCAGAATGATTAACTATGTAAGAAGCTTGATTTGGAGTCATAAATCAGTTTATAATCACCCTGAATTTGAATCAAGATCATAGGAGTTATGATGAACAAGTTATCCCACTATTAACCGAAGTGACTCCAGTTTACCATGTTTGGAGATTTGGCAATTTCTTCTTGATACAAATAAAACCAGAATGAATCACGATGTAAGAAGCTTTATTTTGACTCATAAATCAGTTTAGAATCACCCTGAGTTTGAATCAAGATCATCGGAGTTATGATGAAGAAGTTATCCCACTTTTAACCGAAGTGACTCCAGTTTACCCTATTTGGAGATTTGACAATTTCTTCTTGATTCTAATCAAACCAAAATGTATCAAGACATAAGAATCTTGATTTGGACTTATATATCAGTGTAGAATCATCCTGAAGTAGAATCAATATCATTGGAATTATGATGAAGAACTTATCCCACTTTTAACCGAAGTGATTCCAGTTTGTCTTGTTTGGAGAGTTGGCAATTTCTTCCTGATACTAACAAAACCAGAATGAATCACGATGTAAGAAGCTTGATTTGGACTCATAAATAAGTGTAGAATCACCCTGAAGTTGAATCAAGATCATAGGAGTTATGATGAAGAAGTTATCCCACTTTTAACCGAAGTGACTCCAATTTACCTTGTTTGGAGATTTGGCAATTTCTTTTTGATTCTAATCAAAACCAGAATGAATCAAGATTTAAGAAGCTTGATTTGGACTCATAAATCAGTTTCGAATCACCCTGAAGTTGAATCAAGATCATAGGAGTTATGATGAGGAAGTTAACCCACTTTTATCCGAAGTGACTCCAGTTTACCCTGTTTGGAGATTTTGCAGTTTCTACTTGATTCTAATCAAAACAGAATGAATCAAGATGTAAGAAGCTTTATTTGGACTCATAAATCAGTGGATAATCATCCTGAAGTTGAATCAATATCATAGGAGTTATGATGAAGATGTTATTCCACTTTTAACTGAAGTGATTCCAGTTTACCCTTTTTGAAGATTTGGCAATTTCTTCTTGATTCTAATCAAACCAGAATGAATCAAGATGTAAGAAGCTTGATTTGTACTAATAAATCAGTGTAGAATCATCCTAAAGTTAAATCAATATCAAAGGAGTTATGATGAAGAAGATATCCCACTTTTAACCGAAGTGATTCCAGTTTACCCTGTTTGGAGATTTGGCAATTTCTTCTTGATACAAATAAAACCAGAATGAATCACGATGTAAGAAGCTTGATTTTGACTCATAAATCAGTTTAGAATCACCCTGAATTTGAATCAAGATCATAGGAGTTATGATGAAGAAGTTATCCCACTTTTAACCGAAGTGACTCCAGTTTACCCTGTTTGGAGATTTGGTAATTTCTTCTTGATAATAATCAAACCAGAATGAATCAAGACATAAGAATCTTGATTTGGACTTATATATCAGTGTAGAATCATCCTGAAGTTGAATCAATATCATTGAAGTTATGATGAAGAAGTTATCCCACTTTTAACCGAAGTGATTCCAGTTTGCCTTGTTTGGAGAGTTGGCAATTTCTTCCTGATACTAACAAAACCAGAATGAAACACGATGTAAGAAACTTGATTTGGACTCATAAATAAGTGTAGAATCACCCTGAAGTTGAATCAAGATCATAGGAGTTATGATGAAGAAGTTATCCCACTTTTAACCGAAGTGACTCCAATTAACCTTGTTTGTAGATTTGGCAATTTCTTTTTGATTCTAATCAAAACCAGAATGAATCAAGATATAAGAAGCTTGATTTGGACTCATAAATCAGTGCAGAATCATCATGATGTTGAATCAATATCATTGGAGTTATGATGAAGAAGTTATCCCACTTTTAACTGAAGTGATTCCAATTTACCCTGTTTGGAAATTTGACAATTACTTCTTGATACTAATAAAACCAGAATGAATCACGATGTAAGAAGCTTGATTTTTACTCATAAATCAGTGTAGAATCACCCTGATGTTGAATCAAGATCATAGGAGTTATGATGAAGAAGTTATCCCACTTTTAATTCGAAGTGATTCCAGTTTACCTTGTTTGGAGATTTTGCAATTTCTTCTTGATAAAAATAAAAGCAGAATGAATCAAGATGTAAGAATATTTATTTTGACTCATAAATCAGTGGATAATCATCCTGAAGTTGAATCAATATCATAGGAGATATGATGAAGATGTTATTCCACTTTTAACCGAAGTGATTCCAGTTTACCCTGTTTGGAGATTTGGCAATTTCTTCTTGATTCTAATCAAACAAGAATGAATCAAGATGTAAGAATCTTGATTTGGACTCATAAATCTGTGTAGAATCATCCTGAAGTTGGATCAATATAATTGGACTTATGATGAAGAAGTTATCCCATTTTTAACCGCAGTGATTCCAGTTTGCCCTGTTTGGAGATTTGGTAATTTATTCTTGATACTAATAAAAAAAGAAAAAATCACGATGTAAGAAGCTTGATTTGGACTCATTAATCAGTGTAGAATCACCCTGAAGTTGAATCAAGATCATAGGAGTTATGATGAAGAAGTTATCCCACTTTTAACCGAAGTGGTTCTAGTTTACCCTGTTTGGAGATTTGGCAATTTCTTCTTGATTAAAATAAAACCAGAATGAATCAAGATGTAAGAATCTTTATTTGGACTCATAAATCAGTGGATAATCATCCTGAAGTTGAATCAATATCATAGGAGTTATGATGAAGATGTTATTCCACTTTTAACCGAAGTGATTCCAGTTTACCCTGTTTGGAGATTTGACAATTTCTTCTTGATTCTAACAAAACAAGAATGAATCAAGATGTAAGAATCTTGATTTGGACTCATAAATCAGTGTAGAATCATCCTGAAGTTGGATCAATATCATTGGACTTATGATGAAGAAGTTATCCCACTTTTAACCGCAGTGATTCCAGTTTACCCTGTTTGGAGATTTGGCAATTTATTCTTGATACTAATAATAACAGAAAGAATCACGATGTAATAAGCTTGATTTGGACTCATTAATCAGTGTAGAATCACCCTGAAGTTGAATCAAGATCATAGGAGTTATGATGAAGAAGTTATCCCACTTTTAACCGAAGTGACTCTAGTTTATCATGTTTGGAGATTTGACAATTTCTTCTTGATTCTAATCAAAACAGAATGAATCAAGATGTAAGGAGCTTTATTTGGACTCATAAATCAGTGGATAATTATCCTGAAGTTGAATCAATATCATTGGAGTTATGATGAAGATGTTATTCCAGTTTTAACCGAAGTGATTCCAGTTTACCCTGTTTGGAGATTTGACAGTTTCTTCTTGACTCTAATCAAACCAAAATGAATCAAGATTTAAGAATATTGATTTGGACTCATAAATCAGTGTAGAATCATCCTGAAGTTGAATCAATATCATTGGACTTATGATGAAGAAGTTATCCCACTTTTAACCGAAGTGATTCCATTTTGTCCTGTTTGGAGATTTGGCAATTTATTCTTGATACTAATAAAACCAGAATGAATCACGATGTAAGAAGCTTGATTTGGACTCATTAATCAGTGTAGAATCACCCTGAAGTTGAATCAAGATCATAGGAGTTATGATGAAGAAGTTATCCCACTTTTAACCGAAGTGACTCCAGTTTACCATGTTTGGAGATTTGACAATTTCTTCTTGATTTTAATCAAACCAGAATGAATCAAGATGTAAGGAGCTTTATTTGGACTCATAAATCAGTGGATAAGCATCCTGAAGTTGAATCAATATCATAGGAGTTATGATGAAGATGTTATTCCACTTTTAACCGAAGTGATTCCAGTCTACCCTGTTTGGAGATTTGACAATTTCTTCTTGATTCTAATCAAACCAAAATAATCAAGATTTAAGAATCTTGATTTGGAATCTTAAATCAGTGGATAACCAACCTGAATTTGAATCAATATCATTGGACTTATGATGAAGAAGTTATCCCACTTTTAACCGAAGTGATTCCAGTTTTCCCTGTTTGGAGATTTGGCAATTTCTTCTTGATACTAATAAAACCAGAATGAATCATGATGTAAGAAGCTTGATTTGGATTTATAAATAAGTTTAGAATCACGTTGAATTTGAATCAAGATCATAGGAGTTATGATGAAGAAGTTATCCCACTTTTAACCGAAGTGACTCCAGTTTACCCTGTTTGGAGATTTGACAATTTCTTCTTGATTCTAATCAAACCAGAAAGAATAAAGATGTAAGGAGCTTTATTTGGACTCATAAATCAGTGTATAATCATCCTTAAGTTGAATTAATATCATAGGAGTTATGATGAAGATGTTATCTCACTTTTAACCGAAGTGATTCCAGTTTACCCTGTTTGGAGATTTGACAATTTCTTCTTGATTCTAATCAAACCAGAATGAATCAAGATTTAAGAATATTGATTTGGACTCATAAATCAGTGTAGAATCATCCTGAAGTTGAATCAATATCATTGGACTTATGATGAAGAAGTTATCCCACTTTTAACCGAAGTGATTCCAGTTTGCCCTGTTTGGAGATTTGGCAATTTATTCTTGATACTAATAAAACCAGAATGAATCACGATGTAAGAAGCTTGATTTGGACTCATTAATCAGTGTAGAATCACCCTGAAGTTGAATCAAGATCATAGGAGTTATGATGAAGAAGTTATCTCACTTTTAACCGAAGTGATTCCAGTTTACTCTGTTTGGAGATTTGGAATTTCTTCTTGATTCTAATAAAACCAGAATGAATCAAGATGTAAGAATCTTGATTTGGACTGATAAATCAGTGTAGATTCATCCTGAAGTTGAATCAATATCATTGGACTTTTGATGAAGAAGTTATCCCACTTTTAACCGAACTGATTCCAGTTAACCCTGTTTGAAGATTTGACAATTTCTTCTTGATTCTAATCAAACCAGAATGAATCTGAAATCTTGAGAGAAACTCGAGTATAAACAGAAAGTAGAGTGTAGAATAGAGAGAATAGAGAGACTTGACAAGAAAGTAAAGAGTAACCCGAATAGACTTAAGAAACCATTAGAGAGAACTTTTGAGAGATAAACGAGAGAGAGACTAAAATACTCGTTATGATTGATGGTAAGCAAGGTTTAAAATATATAGAGGAAGATTAGGATAAGGTTCAACGTAAACTAAGACCAAAGCATGTGTAGTCAATCCGGGGAGGAGGATCTATTTGAAATGCTTCGACCAGAAGCTCCACACGCTTGATGCCAAAGGCATCTTCACCAGATGCTCTTCCTTTCCAGCCATGAGCCAGCCTTTCATACGCGCCTCTCTTATCCCTTTGGTCAAGCCCTATCCGTGTGGTAAGTGGTAAGGGTAACTCTTGGTCGAATTACTTGTTCCCCGGGTAACTTCTCCTTCAAGGTGAGTTTAGGTGTACGGCTTCTTATACGGTCACTTGTACGGACAACCCAAACTCACTTCCTCCCAAATCCTCTATGCTTCCTCTATCATTTAACCATCTTTATTCAACACTCCCCCTCAATCTTGACTTTGGAAACCAGTCAGGCTTGGATGCCATGAGATCTTCCTCATTAAAAACCTTATCAAAGAAAACCCTCCTTAGGGATAAAACCTTGACAAGGAAAAGAGTAAAGACCTCATGACAAAGGGGATCAGTTCCTTCTGGTGAGATCAATGAGTCCTAACCTCGTGTGAATGGACTCAATAGTCTTCTGTCTAGCTGCCTTGGTGAACACATCTGCTAGTTGATCATCACTCCTTGTGTAGCAAGGTAAGATATCTTCGATACAATCATTTGCCTCACCTTATGGCAATCCACTTTAATATGCTTTGTTCTTTCATGGAACACCGAGTTAGAGGCAATGTGGATGGCTGCTTGATTGTCACAATGCATGGTCATAGGTGTGTCTTGATCAACCCCCAAGTGCTTCAGTAGGCCCTTCATCCATATCAACTCATTTGTCAGCTTCAGCATGGCTCTATATTCAGCTTCTGCGCTTGAGCATGACACCACCTTCTGCTTCTTGCTCTTCCAAGTGACCAGATTGCCTCCAATGTGTTAAACCTGAAGAGAGAAATGGACCACTAAAGGCCATGTGCAAAGTTAGGGCCAAAACCCATTAGAAGTCTGATCAAGGACTAAAGAGGGTCTAGAAGCTTATGCTGAGCAAGAATAAGGTTCAAGAAGGGCCTATGATCAAGAAGGAAGTGTTTGGGAAGATTTGGGAGCCATTGGACGAAATGTGCAAAGTTAGGGTCGACCGTACGGACGGCCGTACGGACTGTATGGACCGTACGGACATGGTCGACCCAAACACTTCCTGGTTCGACTTTTGGGAGAGTTTGGGTGATGTGCAAAATCCGGGTTGAGGTGTACGGACGGGCGGTCCGTACGGTCGAGTGATGGAGCAGTTTTGGGATTGTCTTCGGTTTGATCAATTTAAACCGAACCAATTCAAATCTCTTGTGACCGTTTGAAGCTAAGGAGGCAAGGAGACATTTGGGTCGAGATGGATTAGAAGAATATGCTCTCAAGATGCTTATCCAGAAGAAGGAAGGAACCTGGACAGATCATTGGCAAGGTTCATGTGCATTGCTGGCTGATTCCTGGCCAAGCTTTCATAGGCACGCCCAGGCTGTCTCCAGCCTGTCTAAAGACCATCTGACTTCATCCAAACCGTCCATCCTCTCAAGCCTTATCAGCCCTTAGATATAGGTTAATGTTTGCTTCTTGTATTGCCTATAAAATGCCCCTTATGTTGAGTGTAAACAATAAAGTGAGAGAGTGGGGTTTCCCCTCCTCCTTCCTAATCTTTTTTGGGTTCTAAACCTTTGTTCTTGAGTCTCTTATTCTCTGGTTCTCTAAGTCTCATGAATCTCTCCTTAGTCTACTTATTCTTTTAGCCTCATCCACAATATACTTCTTCCATCAATCTCTTCTCACTTTGATACAACTCAAGACAGAACCTATTAAGGTTAGATGAACACACACACACGACCAATACTCTGTAAAACTCACACAATGAATGTGCAATAACCAGTTGTGGACTTCCTATCCATCCTATCTCCAGCCCAATCAGCATCACAATACCCTACTACTTCAGTGCTCTTGTTGCAAACCCATCCATACTCCCTGATTGATTGATCCATTCAGGTACATGAGTAATCTATTCACCATGTTCCAGTGATGCTCCTTTGGGGCTTGCATATGTTGACTTACCTGATTCACAGCAAAGCATATATCAGGTCTTGTAATGGTTAAGTAAATCAACTTACCAACAAGCTTTCTATAAAGCTTGGCATCTTGAAATGGTGGACTGTCTTCAATCTCCCCCTCACGTGGGACTTTATATCCATCTTCAAGAGGAGTTCTAGATGTCTTCCCTCCATACATCCCTGCATCTTTCAAAAAATCAAGTGTATACTTTCTTTGGGACAGAAATAAACCTTCCTTACACCTACATAACTCAATTCCAAGAAAGTATTTCATCTCCCCCAAATCATTAATTTCAAAGACAGATTTTAGATAGTCTTTAGTAGATTGTATACCTGCCTTATCACTTCCAGTAATGATGATATCAACATATACTAGAAGGACAACTATACCTGAGGATGCAGTGAGGGTGAAGACGGTGTGATCGAGTTCAGACCTTTTGAAGCCTCTTCCATTCAAGATGGTGCTGAGTTTGTTGTACCAAGCTCTTGGTGACTGTTTAAGACCATATATAGCTTTCTTCAACCTTAGAACGTTTCCTTTCTTCACCAAATGTTTCCAAACCAGGTGGAGGATACATATAGACTTCATCTTGAAGTTCTCCTTGAAGGAATGCATTCTTCACATCCATTTGCCAAAGACCCCATTCCAGATTCACTTCTACTGACAATACTATTCTAATGGTGTGAAGCTTTGCAACTGGAGCAAATGTATCTAGATAGTCTTCACCATACGTCTGAGAAAATCTTCTAGCAACCAATCTAGTCTTCTTTCTATCTACCTTCCCATTTGCCATGTACTTGATTGTGAAGATCCATCTACTAAACACTGCCTTCTCCCCTCTTGGTAGCTCACTTTCATACCAAGTATCATTCTTAACCATTGCATCAGCCTCAGCTCCTACTGATTCCTTCCACTCCTTATCCTTGATTGCCTCCTCATAGGATGCTAGAACATAACTCTCATCCAGACTTGTCATAAAGGCACAGTGATCTTTAGGATAGTATGCTAGTGAGCAAGATACTTGAGATGGGTGTTTCACAGCCTGCACATTGAATATACTCTGGTGTTTATCCAGTTTGATGGAGGGTTTCTCACTCTTGTACTCCTTCTCAGTGGTTGAACCGCAGGTTGGGGTTGTTCTACCTCTCCTTCTTCATGCTCATCTCCTCCTTCTTCCTCCACATTTCCTTGATCCACATCTTGATCATGAATGCCTGGATCCCTTCCTTCATCTGTCATGATTCAGTTTCAGTTCCATTCCCCCCCCCCTCAATGTCCAAGTGTGGGGGGAGCTTGATTCCTTCGTGGTGGGGGGACCTTTGATGATTGTCCTCCTCCAGGTTGTTGATCCTTGAGGACATTTCATTCCCAAGACTCTCCAGGATAATCCTCAAAATTAGATGCTTTGTCGAGTAGCTAGTCTTTCAACTCTGTTCTGGGTTGCTTCTCTTCATAGAACCCTTTATCCTCCATAAAACTTCACATCCCGTGACACCGAGAAACCCTTCTTGTTATTTGGGATCATTACACTTGTAACCTTTTTGAGTTGGCGAGTGTC